>PVKM010012696.1:0-31291 GCA_004027735.1 Carollia perspicillata | reverse complement strand
AGATTTAAATATAAGCCATAACACCATTAAAGTCCTTCAGGAGAACATAGGCAAGAAAATCTCAGATATTCCATGCAGCAATTATTTTCACTGATATGTCCCCTAGAGCAAGGGACATAAAGGAAAGAATAAACAAATGGGATCTCATCAAAATAAAAAGCTTCTGAACGGCTACAGAAAACAGCATTAAAATGAAAAGAGAACCAACTATACGGAAAACATATTGCCAATGATACCTCAGACAACGATTTGATCTCCAAAATATATAAAGAACTCACATAACTCCATTCTAAGAAGACAAGCAACCCAATTAAAAAATAGGCAAAGGACTTGAACAGACAATTCTCCAAGGAGGACATACAGAAGGCCCAGAGACACATGTAAGGATGTTCAGCATCACTAGCCATCAGAGAGATGCAAATGAAAACAGTGAGATACTACTTCACACTGGTAAGAATGGCCATCATAAACAAAGCAACAAACAAGTGTTGGAGAGGTTGTGGACAAAAGGGAACCCTAGTGCAATGTTGGTGGGATTGCAGACTGGTACAACCACTGTGGAAAACAGTATGGAATTGTCTCAGAAAACTAGAAATGGAACTGCCTTTTGACCCAGCAATTTCACCACTGGGATGATATCCTAAGAACCCTGAAACACCATTTCAAAAGAACCTATGCACCCCAATGTTCATAGCAGCACCATTTACAGTAGCTAAGTGCTAGAAGCAATCTAAGTGCCCATCAGGAAATGAATGGATCAAAAAAGCATGGTACATTTGCATAATGGAATACTATGCAGCAGAAAGAAAAAGGAGCTCCTACCCTTTGCAACAGCATGGATGGAACTGGAGAGCATTATGCTAAGTGAAATAAGCCAGGTGGTGAAAGACAAATACCATATGGTCTCACCTTTAACTGGAACCTAATAAACAAAACAAACAAGCAAGCAAAATATAACCAAAGACCTTGAAATTAAGAACAAACTTACAGTAACCTGAGGGGAAAGAGAAGGGAATAATGGGGAGAAAAGGGTGAAGGGTTTACAGGAACAACTATAAAGGACACATGGACAAAAACAAGGGGTGGGTGGAAACAGGGAAGGTAGGTGGGGACAGCTGGGGTGGTGGGAAGGGGTGGAGGGAAAAGGCAGAAAACTGTACTTGAACAACAATAAAATTCAAAAGTTTTTAATAAAAATAAATAAATTATTTTGATTAAAAAAATTTAAAAAAGAAATGTACATGCAAATAGAAAATATCCATCATTGAGGAGTAAAGACTAACCACAGTTTGCTAATTTATGATGGTATCATATCATAGTAGGAAATCTCTTTATAAAATAAAAATAGTATATATATTACTTATATATAAATATAATATATACACAATATATGCTTAGTTCAGACATCGGGTTCATAGCAATCAAGATAAAATTCGACTACCTGTTCTGTGGAAGCAACACTGGTGCCAACAGATCCCGTCTGACCCTGTGGTAGTTCCATGTTGAGGTCAAGGCTACAATTTTAAAATGATCAGCATAAACAAATGTTAATATAGGTAGTTTCCTTCTTACGCAATTATAAAAGCAATAAAATAGGCTTATTGCAAATTTGAATATTCCACCTAGCATTTTACCTTAATTTAAATAAAAATAAAACTGGTTAAATGTTATAAATATAAACAGAAAAGCTAATAAAAGATAGGAAAATGATCTGGCCATCTGAACAAAAGAGCAAAATAAAAATCATAGAATGTATTTGATTTACTGGTGGTTACTACATGAGTCGTACTATAAAGGGAAACTAATATGTCCCCTAAAAGATAGAACATGTTAGATAAATGTAGCCTCAGGATCCATATCTAACATTTGAGCTACTTCAAGTTCAGTGAGTCTAGCTCCTAAGCTACCCTTAGCAGGAATCATTACTGGCATCTACATGTACAGCTTAAGTTTAGAAAAATTAAGTTCACTTGCCCCAGATCCACCCTCATGAGAAATAGGATTTGAATGCAAGACTTACTGCTTCCAGAGCCTGTGATCTTAATCTACATTGTACTACTGCTCTAGGATAGAAAGTAACTTTCCACCTGTAGACCAGTGCATGTCAACTTCAGTTGGAAAACACCACAGAGAATACAATACCTTTAATAATCATTAGGAGAGTCTAGAGACAGACTGTTACAGAAAAGTTAAAGATATGCTATACTAAAATTTTGTTGAGGGAATCACAAACTCAAACAGGATTCAGACAGAAACATTTCTAAGGATGGGCATCAGTATCCCTACATCAGAGCTGCTATCAGTTTCTACCCCTTCTGTCATCATCCATTATCAATATACCTAATTTCTCTCAATTTTGGCCCCCAACCATGTCCTCGCCCTCAGAATACATGGCAATGTCTGCATGCATGTTTGACTGTCACAGTGGGGCAGGGTGGCTGTGGGTGTCTTATCGGTAGAAGACAGAGATGCTGTTGAACTTCCTACAATGCATAGGACAGCCCCAGGATTACATAGCACAAAATGTCGTCAGTATCAAGGTTGACAAATTCTGCTCTAAATCTTCCCAAAAAGTTATCTACTGAACTTGATTTCTGCTGAGGGTCAGTGAAGCTGTTATGTGGCAATATTCATTCTGTAAGATCTCCTTTGCTGTACTTTCAAACTCAATCTTCTTTGTTTTTAAAGACTTCATTTATTTATTTATTTGTAGGGAGGGGAAAGGAAGGAGAAATAGAGGGAGAGAAACAAGAATGTGTGGTCGCCTCTTGAGTGACCCCCACTAGGGATGAGGCCCACAACCCAGGCATGTGCCCTGACTGGGAATCGAATCAGGGACCCTTTGGTTAGCAGGCCAGCACTCAATCCACTGAGCCACACCAGCCGGGGCTGAAGCCCAATCTTCTTAGTCTTTGATGGGAACAGAAACAAGTCCTTAGCCACACATCACTAAGATGGACTTCTCTGAGATCAAGAAGCAGCCTTGGTCTCTTAAATACTTAGTAAAAATCACCTTTCTTGATATCTTCCCTGTTGGTATGTGGGCTGTATCAGGATACTAACAAGGAAAAACAATATACAACCTAACCACTAGCCCTGTTCTCAAATATTGTAAACTGGATTAAGTAACCTGGGTTTTAGTTCACTATTGACACATTAGTTATCTAAACAGCTGATAAACTTAACTGTGCATTCTAATCAGGAATTAGCTTAGATACTAGAATAATATTCATCAATGCTATTTTCTAGGTGTCTCCCATTCTTCTCTTTTCAGCACAAAAGGATAAAGTACACAAACCCTATTCCAATCTATTACTTTACCTTTCAGGATAAAGCATAAAACTTTAGTATCACCTAGTTTTAATGTTTATTTTTGAAAAAAAATATTTTTATTATCTACCTACAATAGTCTCTCGAACTAAATGATATACTAGAGATACTGGTGTAACATGACTTCTGTAGCACTGTTATTATCATAGTCAAGTCATTCCCTCCCAACATGAAGGGTCTGAAATAAACAGCCCATGATCAGATACCCCATTTCTAATAGCAGTACCACAAAGGGTGTCAATTATTATACATATGACCATTTCAATAATGCAACGCTGCCATCTTTTAAAGCCCTTGGATATTTTGCACAGGTCATTCAGTTCACAGGACTCAAACTGGGCTTAACATTTAGTGGCCTGATCATAGCAGAATTCTTTTTAAAGATCCTTTTTATAAAAAGAATATAGCCCTGAGTGGTGTGGCTCAGTGGATTGAGTGCCGGCCCGTGAACCAAAGGGTGGTAAAGACAAATATTTTTATCTACATTACATAATTTTAGGACCTCCAGATGTTAAATCAAGATTATCTAAAAACACAGAATAACTTCTTACCCAGCTTCATCTGCCATTTCTTGAAGCAGCATATCCACCTGGTTCTAGAATAATAATATGAGAATGTATATGTTAATGACAATTACTTTTTGGGTGGTTTCTGTTTGTGATATTGCTTTAAAAGGAGGGGTATGGTCTACAATTTTTAAAAGAAGATTTTTTTAAAAAGTATTTTTTACCACCAGAGGGAGCCGAATTATTTCAAAAAGATTTCTGAATAAGGTTAAATAAAATCCTTAAACTATGAGGTTATGTTAAACATACTAACCATGATATTCACATATAATTTGAAATCTGGGTAAGGTCGCTCTCTTCCACAAAGTGAATGAATTTAGAAAGCTCTTTTCTAACCAACTTCGCTTGTATTTAAAGTGTAACAGATTTGAATCTTATATTAATCAGAACTGTTCTGCTAGTTGATTAATTTGATATTAAGGATTAATCTTTAAAAATATTTAGAGATAAATAAAATAAAAGTATTTTGAGATATTTATTCACTATAGTACAAGAATTCTCAGGAAATACAGTCTGATTAATCAAAACAAGAGGTATTTTTAAATTAGTTGTTAAAAATATCTTGGATATACTGATGGGAGTTCTAAGATGCTCTAAGTTCCAAGTCCCAGCTCTACCATTGACAAGGTGTATGATTTGAAGCAACTCACTAATCTTGCTGTTGGGCCTTAGTTTCTCTTTCATTCACTTTAAAATATTTTCCAAAATGCAGGAAAGTTCAGAAAATAACAGACTGAATGCTGTATACATTTGCATTTTTGTCTTTATATCTGAAATAGCATTATTTGTGTTTTTTAAATTTACCTAACAGTAGTATACTATTATGCAACTTGCTTTTCTTATTCAACCTTGTAAGATCTAATTATGTTGAGATGTAGTTCATTCATGTTCACTCCTGTATAATACCATATAGAAATACCCTCAATTTTATTTATCCATTTCCAGACATTTAGACTTTCCCCCTAATTTGTCCTGATCACAGACAAGGGTGTGATAAACATTTTCATGTATCTTTGTACACATACAGGGATTTCTTTGTATATAAATTTGGAAGTAGAAGTACTAGATTACAAGCTACATGCATTTTCATACACTCTGATTTATTCAACAAATATTCAGTGAGAACCTACTTTATGCCAGATATATCATTTTAAGTGCTAGGGATGTATCAATGAACACAAATGGTAGAAATTCCTGCCTTCTTTAAGGTTACATTCTAGTGTGTGCTCGTAAAGGGGGGAAGCAAATTAAAAAAAAATTTAATTATATGGTATATTAGAGAGTGATGAGCACTATGAAGAAAAACAAAGCAGGGATGTAGGGAGTACAGAGAATGGTGGGTGTCCTGTTGCTGTACTTTTCAGACGGATGATCAGGAAGACCGCACTGAGAAAATGACACTTGATCAAAGAACTGAAGGGGGTGGGGAGGAGGCAATCAGGATACCTGATGGATATTTGCAAGAACATTCATGCAAAGGAAACTGCAAGAGGAACAGCTTTGAGGCAGAAATGTACTTGGTGTGCTTGAGAATTAACCAGTAGACTAAGTCCCTGAGTAGAGTGCTGAGCAGCGACAGGACATAAGGTCAGAGAAGCAGGGAGAGGCGGATCCCGTGCAGGCGTGTCCAACCCGCGGCCCAGGATGGCTATGAATGCAGCCCAACACAAAATCCTAACTTTACTTAAAATCTTGGTTTTTGCTTAGCAGTTTTCCTTAGTGTTTGTGTATTTAATGTGTGGCGCAAGACAACTCTTCTTCTTCCAGTGTGGCCCAGAGATGCCAAAGGATTGGATACCCCTGCAGCGCAGGACATTACAGGCCATTGTAAAGAATTTGGCTTTTATTCTGAGGGAGGTATGGAATCACCAGAGGATTCTGAACAGGAAAGTGGCATGTTTAACAGGACCACTCTGGCTGCTATGTTAAAAATGCACAGTAGATATTGCCAATTTGATTTTCCATAGTGGATATGCCAATTTAAATTCTAACTGCTCATTAGCAGGGTATGAAAATTTGGGCAACCATGTGTGTTCAACCAGATCCCTCACCATTTCTGTTGAAAGTTTTGGTTGAATTTGTATGAAAAATGTTTCGTATATATTTCACCAACACCAGCACCTAGCACAAATACCTGAACAGATGGTGCTCTGCAAATGTGTGAAGGAACTTCAAGATTTTTCAGAGCTAAAAGGCATTTATATATGATTGCACCGAACCCCTATACTTTACAGCTAAATATACTTAGGCCCAGGGTAATAAATCTCTTAAGGTCCTGAAGTTAATTAGTGGTAGAGTGGGAATTAGGAGTCCAAGTGTACTGACTTCAAGTCATTTTTCCAAGTCACTTGTGTTTCCTAAATTTTACTGATCACCTGGGGATGAACCTAAGGAGCCTGAATAAGAACCAGCAACTTCAAGACACTGCTTCTCAGACTTGGTACATAAAAATTGCCTGGAAATCTTGTTAAAATGATTCTGATTCAATATGCCTGTGGATGGGGTCTGAGTTTCTGCATTCCTAATGAGCGTCCAGATGATATAGATGTCCTTGATTCCTGACTACATTTTGCAGATCAAGGCTCCAGAGAAGGTATATGAGTAATGGCTAAATATACAGGGTCTGGCACAAATTATGCCTGTTTTATTACAAAATCTTTTATTACAAACTCACAAGCATGTAGCTCTGTAACATAACAATATCACACTCAAGCACACTGTCTGACATTTTAGGTGAAATGTTCAAATTAAAACTATAAATTATTACACCCATATTATTATGCTACGAACCACACTCAAGCAGGCCTTACTTCTGCTGGACCCTGTATACATTCGCTATAAGATATACACATGAATGTTTTCTTTCTTTACTCTAAAACTAAATCTAAGCTTGTTATCTTATTCACCTTTTTGTGAAAAGAGTCATCTGCATTAAAATACTGATGGACAGCTGCTAATTTTCTCCTAACCTACACTGTAAATTGTCTTTTCTCCATATTAACAACCAAAGGAGTAGCAGCCAGTTCTTTGTTCATTTGATTACCCATGTGACAGGTATTGGAATCAAAGAGAAGAGTGATAGTGAGAGAGCTCTTCTGGGTGAACATTTAAATGTCACGAAACTTTGTTTCTGGATCGTGTCACATGCAAATTATTTTCAAATTTTAATTTTCTCCGCAGCACTTCTCTAAGTTGCGGGTTTAGAAAAACAACCTATTTTCCGGAAAATAATTGATCTTTTAATGTACTATTTGTTCACCTGTGACTTGTGCGTAAATAACACAACCTAAAGAGTATAGAGGAAGCAGAAAAATATTTGCAATGAGATGAAATTAGCTGAGAATTTGGACAATACCTAGTGCCCACCGGCCTCAGGGAACCTCCAGTACAATACTTTCAACAGAAAGGAACACTGGCACCCAGGCAGAACCAAGTTCTAAACTCTCTAGACATGGGACCTAGGATAATTCTTAGAATTTCAAAATGAAATAGGGAATATGGCATCAGTCCAACATGTCCTTAGGAATCCAGGGGCAGAGCATAACTTCCTACTTGTGTTTCGGGATACACCATGTTTACTTCACATTCTAGAGATGATTTTGGTTCAAAAAGCCATCATTGTATTTTGAAATTGAGTCATTTGAAAAAAGTTACTGTAAGTAAAGAAATGATCCTTACTTGTGGTGTTGTTAGGGTTGTAGTACTACTCATTGTGTCTTCCATTTGTTGTGTTTGGACATCCAGCGTTTCGAACTGGTGTTCAAATTTATCCATCAGGGCAGAAATCTGTAAAAAGAAATATGATCACGAGAAAAACTGCCACTAAAAAGATGATATCTGAACATCAAATAATTTTCTTTTACCTTCTCAAGGTTCATACTCCTTAATGTAGCATCCATACTCTTAACCACACCAGCCATGGACTTGGTTACCTATTGGGAATATACAAAAAAGACTGAGTATGCTATAAAAGTAATCTCAAAATTTAGGCAGTCTCTTAAACATATGAATATTAGTTATAGATCAACTTACAAAATTTGCCTACCTTTCCTTACCAGTATGTATTCCAGGTCTTTGACCTCATTGGAAGACAACTCCTGGGACTTAGTTTGAAAGCCACTGGCAGAATCATTTTCCTCACCAAGTATTCTGACTATGTCTCTCTTGCCCATAAAGGCCTTTGCTGGTACGCTACAGCACCTTGCAATGGATTTAGATTTCTGACAAGTCCTAATATTCTCACTAAACTGAAATTAAGAGTTCTTTTATAGATGCTAAGCCTTACCTTGCCCATTGTTACTGCACTTTGAACTCTGGCTGCCACCGCATCCACCCTAGCACTCATTCTCAAGAAATTAATTGCCTGGTTCTTCTGGCGGATTGCATTTTCAGCATGTATCCTTGCGACTTCTGTGTTGCCTTTCTGAATGGCCTGTTTTAAATGGAACAAAAATAAATAGTGGTGAATACAAAGAATTAAAAGTTAAGTATCAGCAAAAGAACAGAACAAAAAATATTTCAAAAAGGAAAACAACCCCAAAGCAACCTATTTTAATCATATTTAAGAGCTTTTATAATTACTTTTTAAGGTATAAAATGAGAATTTATAATTCTTTAATTTTAAAATTTCTAATAACCCCATCACTGAGCCATTGCCACTGTTAACGCTTAGTGTATAGTATTCCAAGTATGTACCCATTTATTACCATATAAGTTTATTACAAAGTAAATGCATAAAGCATACTGTTTTCTCACATAATTTAAAAACCACATCCTTTTAAGTCAGATATATCACTACATCATCATTTTTAAAGGCTGGTAGTATGAAAGTGCCACTAACCATGGCTTTCTGGGTGGCTGGCACAAACTCTACAGAGAGTACATAAAAGGACTTTACGTATTTACACAGACAAGCATCCTTACTGTAATAATGTCTTTATTTAAATGTACTACTTGAAATAGATATAACTAACATAGATCCAAAGCAGAGATCCATGCTTTCCTGCTATCTAGTTTTGCCAGGGCTAAAGTTAAAAGTTAATTTAGAAGAAAATATTAAACAGCTCAGATAGATCTCCAAAGAAGAACAAAACGGAGAAGGTATAGAAGTGACAGAAATTTGGCCCTGGCTTGTGTGGCTCAGTGGATTGAGTGCTGGCCTACGAACCAAAGGGTCACAGGTTCAATCCCCAGTCAGGGCACATGCCTGGGCTGTGGGCCAGGTCCCCAGTAGGGGGCGCGCAAGAAGCAACCACACACTAATGTTTCTCTCCCTTTCTTTCTCCCTCCCGTCTCCTCTCTCTAAAAATAAATCAATAAAATCTTAAAACAAAAAAAAAAAAAGGAGAGATCGAAATTTGAGAATGTGTATCCTTTCATGGAAGATTAAAGATCCTTTAATGCTGGGGATTAGTAATAACAAAAAGAAACCATTATTAACTATGACAGGTAATAAATAATTTATTTAAATATATATTTGGTTTAGAGTGCTAAAGCCAGTAATCCTTCTTCAATGTAAAATATGTACTCTTCTATGATTAACTGTGCTCATGAGTTTAAAAGAAGATAAAAATATTAAAAATAGCATACCTTTTTAATCTTGGCCTTTTCAGCCTTTTCTTCTTTATCGCATTTCTTGGCATTCCTATTAAGCTCTTTGGCAGCAAACTTCAAGTTAAATAGGTGTTCTGGAAATATACGTTAAGGCTATTCAAAAAAGCCATTTTCCAACTTAACTACTGAAAACAAGTTGTTAAATTTATAAAACTTACCAGATAAGATTCTGCTACTTAAGCAACTATTCACAAAGTATTTGAGAAAACAGGAAAAAATGTTTATCTATTCCACATTTGGTTTTTCATTTAAAAACTTCATTAAATTAACAACAAGAAAATATTTATTAAAAGGAGCTACTTTATAGTAGGGAAACCTGACAGACAACACTTTATGTGGGATAACATCAGCAGTAGTAAGACATTTCAACATCATGTACTTTCTAAAATGATGAACTGCAAAGGGTACAGCATAACTTCTATGGTGTTGTTGCCAAAAACAAAAGTTCTGTCTCAAGAGAAAATGTCAGACAATCCAGAACTAAGACACATTCATTCTATAACATAAGTGAGCAGTGTACTCTTCTAAAACCCATGAAAAGCAAAAGACTGAAGAACTGGCACAGAGTGAACAAGAGTAAGGAGACAGGCTGGCAAAATGCAATGTGGGATTCTGTATTAGAACGTGGAACAGAAAAGGGACATTAGTGAAAAAAGTGGTGAAATCTAAGTAAGAGCTGTAGTATAGTTAATGACATTGTAGTGATGATTTCCTTTTCTTGATAATTATACTATGGTTTTATAAGATGTTAAGAATAGAAGCTTGGTAAAAAGAATAACTATTATTTTTGCAATTTTAAATCTATAAATATTTAAGATTAATAATTTTATTTCTTTTCTAAGTATTTTTTATTCTTCTTTAAGCTGTTACAGTTGTTCCCAATTTTTTAAAAGAGATTTTATTTATTTATTCTTAGACAGAGGGGAAGGGTAGAAGAACGAGAGGGAGAAAAACATCAATGTGTGGTTGCCTTTCATGCGCCACCTACTAGAGACCTGGCCTGCAACCTAGGCATGTGCCCTGACTGGGAATCGAACTGGTGACCCTTTTATTCCCAAGCCAGTGCTCAATCCACTGAGCTACACCAGCCAGGGCAGTTCCCACTTTCTTCCTCTTCCCCTTCCTCACCTGGTCCTAAGCCAATCCCCACATTGTTGTCTGTGTCTATGGGTTGTGCATAAACATTCTTTGGTAAATGAAGGGACATTAAAAATTTAAATAAGAAAAACAACAATGGGAAGAAAAAGTGCCCTGTTCAATAGACCCCAATGAGCAAAACCACAAATATTTCACTTTCATGACAGGAAAACAAACATGAAGTGCAGGCATACGAATATAACAAAGCAAGTGGTTTGTGTCATGAATAAATCACTAGTTAGAAAGATTCTATGTGCTTTCTGCCCTTAGAAAATGGTAAAATCTACTTACTCTTTAACCTTGATTCTCTATTTCTTCAGGACATCTATAAAAGAGATATGGGGTTCATTTACATTTTTTGAAAGGTACACTTACAGCAATATAAAGGACTGACTTTTGTATTGATTTTATCACTATCAGAAAACAAGAATTGATAGTTTTATTTATGAAAGCTAAGTCATAAATTAAACTACCTTGTTCATCTCTCAACGGCTTCATGGTTCTAATTTAACACCTTATTTGTGGATAATAAGAGGGACAACTTTGCTACCCTGAGTATTTGTCATCAATGACAGATACACCTAGAATTGTTAAGAAAATAAGTATATATGTAAGAATTTCTCAGTAATTTTAATGCAAAATATCTTTTACATTTATAAGTAACTTATCAATTTCAACTAGATGAAAGTTATAGGTCCTTTTATAAATACGGGTTTTCAACCTAAGCACTATTGATATTTTGGGACAGATAATACTTTGCTGTAGGGCTGCCCTGTGAATTCCTGGAGGCTTATGAGCATCCCTGGCTTTTACCCTCACAGGGGTGTGTAACCTGCTGCCCGCGGACTGCATGTGGCTCAGGATGGCTATGAGTGCAGTCCAACACAAAATCATAAATTTACTTAAAACCTTTTTCTTTGCTCAGCAGTTTTGTTAGTATTTGTGTATTTAGTGTGTGGCCCAGAGACGCAAAAATGTTGGAGACCCCCAGGCTTTACACTGTCCCATTTTGACTTGATCTTTAAATGTCATCACAAACCAGCAATATAACAATTAACAATAAAAGTCTTAAACAAGACAGAGTTCAGGACCCAACCTCTGTAATGTTCAATTTCATAGATCTGTCATGGGTTTCAGAAACCTGTAGTTTTCAAAAGGTCACCAGGTGATTTTCATGAATATCTAGGTTTAGAAAATACTGATTTAGTATCCTCTTCCACAGGAATAGTTGGAATATTGCAATGTTTCTCTTGTAATCATAGCAACGTAAGAGATCATGGAGATCTCTTATGATCTTATGATAAGAGATGTCTACTTGATTCTCATGCTACATATGAGGGGGGACCCAAAAAATCCAGAATTTATTTATAAAAAATTATGTATTCATTTTCACATGTTTAAACTTCAGTCACCTTCAAAGTACTCTCTATTTGATGCAATACACCTATTGAGATGTTTTTCCACTGCTTGAAACAGTTTTGAACTTGTCGATTTCGATACAAACTTTTAGTGCTTCTGCCTCTTTTTGTTTCACCTCTTCTACATTGGCAAAATCTTTCCCTTTGAGGACTTTTTTCATCCAGGGGAAACCAAAAAATGTCACTTAGGGCACGATCAGGTGAATAGAGGGGGTGGGGCACAGGGGTCATGCCATTTTGGGTCAAAAACTGTCAGACACTAGTGTGGTGTGGGCAGGTGTGCTCACAAATCACCCATCATGAAGTGGGCAACTGCGTTGAAAGCGTCTTCAAAAAATTTCACTAAAGCCGAACACCTTTCATGACAACGCCAGTTGGTGTACTGATACACCAGATTGGTTCCTAGAGCACTACCTAGCAGGGGAAGCCTGTACTACAAGGGACCTGCCCGCCAGATGGTAATTCCTGTTTTTGGGGGTCCCCCCTATCTACACACACACCCACCCACCCACACACACACAGTCTTATAAATAGATACATATTGAAATGCTTCCGTTGGTCCTTCTTCTGTTACTTCCTCCCTTTCTGATAATCTATTTCCATGATCAGTTATCCACAATCCCAAAATTCAAAAAGTTCTGAAAACTGAAAGTTGTACATAATATTTAGTAGCAAAACATGACCTGACTAGGAAAATTTGATGACAAAACCTTATCTCAACTAACAAACCTAATCACACATTTCAGTGTAGAAATACTGTGTGTGATTATGTGATGATTCCTGAAGCCACCAAGGTATAATGCAATATATGGCATGTATGCCTTACTGTCATTCTAAAATTTAACAAAGTATAAATTCTGATTTGAATACTAAAACAAATGGCAACTCAAATTAAAGCCCGTTTCCCTGTGTATGTCAATTTTCTCGATTACCCATTGTATGGAATGGTGATGGTTTAAAATGTTCACACTTTAAAAGCATAAATTACTCAAGAGTGAGGAATAAGACTACTTTTAAATGTTCCTTTCTGGAAAAGAGCTCAATGTAAACAGTTACTTTCTTGCACAAATATTTTACATATATGTTCCTGTCAGAAATATTTTCTCTTTCAAAACATATGGGGTTTAGTAAATAGTCTAAACCTTTATACTCTTGAATATTTAAAAAATTTAAAAGCATTCAAATAATTTAAAATGAAATTGACTTTTAGTTGCCAGAAGGGATATTTTAACTATGCAAATCCTTCATACAATGCAATAATAATTAGTGAAATAAAGCATGAGAATATTGATTATATCATAATTACTAGCAGTTCTAAAAACTACAGCCCTATTATTATACTTGTCATAATAAATTCAGAATAATAATTTAGTTCCATGAAAGTAGAAAATACATGTGCGTATATATTCATTCTCATTCCCTGTCCCTCTTGCTTTCCCTCCCTCCCTCCCTCCCTCTCTGATGCCAAGTTCTTTTCAATTAAAGAAATACTAAGTGTCATGAGGCTAGATGTACATTAAGGGCATGTGGATTTTTACCAGGTCCTATTTCGAGTTACACAATAGTTCTATGGTCAGAAATGAATAAGGAGGTGAATTCTGTGACCTCAACCTTACAAAAGAGTATGGCAGAGAGACAAGATTACTACCGGTTTTAGTACAGTTTACGTAGAAGCGAGTATAATTCCATGAATACACAAAAGAGGACTACCCATGTTAGACTGTCACCATTGTCAGACATGTCCATGTGTCTATGTAGCCCAGACAACTTGTAACACCCGTGGTTTTCTGATAACAAGTTTTTTGCCCCAGGCCAGAAATCAAAACATCCCTGAGTCTAAAACATTGTCTCTCACTTTGGGGTACTTTTTACATATAGGGCATGAGAATCTTAAATTCAGACATCTGCTATTTGAATTATCACCCTTTGTGTATATTACAATAAGTGAATATCCTCTACACTGAGGTGGGGGAATTGATGGCTGATGTGGAAAATAATGGAATCAATTCAACTACTAAATTGAGCTATGAACCAGACTTGATATATTGTGTGATAGTTTAGATATTTTAGTTGGCTATAAATCCCTGGGGTATTTTTCTATTTGGAAAAATAACACTGGCAGAATCATCTCCTTCACTGACTAGTATAAATTCGACCTGGCAAAGTGGTTGCTATTAAGACACCATTTGTTTTGCTTTGTCCACAGAAAAGACTATGGCTGAAATACTTTATTATTAATGGACTAAAGGTTTAGAAAGACTAAACAGCGATATTTATTAATATGTACAGAAAGATACACAAGGCCCTAAACTAGGTGTTGAATTACCCCAGGCTCCAGCACCCTGTGTATCAGAGTGATGTTGGCCTCCAGTAGTTACCTCACTCTGTTCATATACAGTTCTTTTGCCTAATGTACCCTTCTTTTGTACCTCCCTTCCACCCTCCTCCTAACCCCTGTGAGGTTTATCACATACCACCATGCTTACTCTTTGGCTAACATAAACAATAACACTAACTCTGAGAAACTGGTCTCAAACACCTCCATTAATAGCAACAGGTTTCTCTCTTCCTGTCAAAATCCATGCAAAAAACCTTACTGGCTTGGTCCCTGATATTGACAAGGATATAAAAAGAAATCAAATAAACCACCTGAACATTTTGATTATTTCAAATTTCCAGAAAGTCTTAATTCCTCACCTTCCAATTCTACAAAATTAAAATTTAAAATATTATGTCAAGGTGTACCTTTTAATAAGAAATATCTATGATCCAGACTTGTCTTCATGAGACTCTAAGCTAGGCTTTCCCTAAACTGATTGTGGAGATTCATGGTTTTCCACACTCTTATAAAGCAAAATCTCAAGTGGAATTTCAATATGCTGAAAAAGTAGCTCTACATATACCCTGGACTCCATCAAACACAACTGAATTGCCCAGTAAGTTTTGGAGTCTGTGCAAAAGTGAACACACAGACTTTGGAGCCTGGGTCAGATCCTTTCAGGGGTGTCTAACCCATGGCTGATGGGCGACACACAGCCCAGCATGGCTGTGAATGTGGCCCAACGCAAAATCAGAAATTTAGTTAAAATGTGATGAGTTTTTTTGTGATGACGTGCCACAATGTATTTAATGTGTGGCCCAAGACAACTCTTCTTTCAGTGTGGCCCACAGATGCCAAAAGGTTGGACACCCCTGCTACTGTATGTTACAAGCCCTGTGCGTTTCTTAGCTTTAATTTCCTCTTCTACAAAATGAGGGTACTACCACCTATCTTACAGTGTTGAGAGTTTGAAATAATACATGCAAAATCCCCAGCAGAGAGTCTGGCACATAGCAGGCATTCAATAAATCATCATTACCACCTGATGACTTTGCTAACTCACCTGTCTTAATTGGGCAATGTGGTTAGTAAGGAACTAAAAAGTCCCACTGTCTCTTTAAAACATTCTATGCGTATAAGGGGACTAAATGATAATGGAAAAAAATACAATAAAGATTAAATTAAAAAGAAACATTCTATTTGGTTTCCTTTATTTGGAATCACACTACTGAGAGGCAAAGGATGGGAACCAGCGATATCTTAATAGAGTATTGCTTTAAATTTTAAATAAATAAGAATCATTCATCATGTTTCTAGAAAGAAGCCTTGTTTTAAGACTTCAATCTGTTTCCTCAAAAAAAATTATTAGTTTACTAGAAGAAATTCATAGTAGAAATCTCAGGTCCTGCCTGCCTCCCTGAAGTGGGTGGAGCAACACCAAGAGAAAGGAAGTTATTCATACACAGCAGGGCACAGAGTTCGGGGATCCCAAGTGCCAAATGTAAGATTATGCAATCCTTTCAGAATATGGAAGTAGAAGATGAAAAAAGAAAAAGAGGTAATAGGAAGGAAATAAAAATGTTCCACTAGAACCTGCCTGTCCCAGGATAAAGCAGTGGTAGCTACACCACAGATTGTTTATGTATTCAAGGGGGGACCCCCAAAAACCTGGAATTGTCTTCTGGAGGGCGGGCTCATTGTAGTCCAGGATTCCCCCACTGGGTGAGTGTTCTAGGAACCCATCTGTATCTGTGTACCAGCTGGCATTGTTGTGGGAGACCACATGCAGCTTCAAGGAATTTTTTTGAAGACTCTTTCAACCCATTTGCCCATTTCATGATGTAATTTATGAGCACATCTGCCAAGTGCTGGCAATTTTTGACCAAAAAAATAGCAGAACCCCCATGCCCCACCCACCCTATTCTCCTGATCTCACTCCGAGTGACTTTTTTTTTGTCCCCCCGCCCCATGAAAAAAGTCCCAAAGGGAAAAGTTTTGCCTATGCGGTAGAGGTGAAACAAACAAACCAACAAACAAAAAAAGCCAGAAGCACTAAAAGGCATCAAAATTAACAAGTTTAAAAACTGTTTTGAGTAGTGGAAAACACGTCTTGATAGGTGTACTGCATCAGATAGTGAGTACTGTGGTGACTGCAGTTTCAACATGTAAGAATAAATACACAACGTTTTATAAATAAATTCCTGGGGTCCCCCCCATACATTTGATGAGAAGTGCTATTATGCATCCGACTTCCCCCTTTTGCAGCTACCAGCATGATGGCATTCCTGTGTGTTTCTGGCAGATAGAGGTGGGGATCACAGAAACACAGGGAGATCATCGTAATTAAAAGGAATACTAGAAATCACTTCACTTTCCTCATCTTACAGATGTGAAATCTGAAGCCTAGAGATGGATAATTGAGGAGTAATTGCAGAATTGACACTCAAATGGCATTAAATGATGAACCATAAGCAACTCTTCCTTGCAGTCCTTTTTGTAAAGACACAACATTCTACTAGCTAGCTACGCCATAAATTATATAACTATTGTCAGGTAAAATATAAAATGTCATTAATATCTTGGTCAAACAAATCACAATACACTTGTGAACATGAGCAAGGCCTCAGAGACTCTGTTATGTCATTAGTTCTGCTTTAGGATAGAAAGCCATTCATAATGGTGAACAGGCATTTTTAAGGTAGCTCACAATCTTTGCCTGAAACAGTTAGTCTCATCTGCCTGGGAGATTACAAAAGGAGACAATGATACATACCAGTCCAGTTCACACCCCTTTCTATGCTCTTAGAACACATGCAGTACCTATTATCTACTTTGCTACTTCTCAACCCTTTTCCAGGTTAGAATCCCTCTCCCTCAGAGAAAAAGATGCCAGCTATGGATATTTTCCCCAGGAAACAGGCACATACTAACAAAATTTTGCATACGACTTCAAGGAGTTTAGTAAATCCACAGATGGGATCAAGAATCGCTGTTCTACTATTCATCTAAGTTAGTTTGTGCAATGTCACACTGCTATTTATCCCCACGCAAGAGTGTTCTGGCTCAGTTGTATCGAAAGTTGCTCAGAGTTGGAAATGGGTCTTATAACCCTCTGTATCGACAGTGTGGGTACATTGCTCAGCCCATAGAAGAGACTCGATATATGTTAATTAATTCCTAACAGAAGGTCCTTACCCACTTTGTGCCCACCAGTGACCAAGTGCTCTGCAAGGAAATGAAGATTCGAAGACTAAAGAAGGACCCCATCCTCCAGAAATTCAGTGTAATGGAAGTGATAAATAAGTGCACGATTACAAAAGTGAAAAAAGGCTAAAATGGAAGGGAAGACATGAGAAAAGGAGCATAGAGTGGGACTGGTAGGAACTGGTGCTCTCAGAGTTCTAGTTTGTTGGGGATGGTGGATTAAATTAGAAAGATGACAAGGCAAGTTTCCTGGAAACGAAGCATGCTTGATCCAACAAAACAACAAAATGCCAGAAGAGGGGTAAAAACATAGAGAAGCCCAAAAGGGGGACATGGAGTATAGGAGTAGAAACATATCCTTTAATTGTTCTTCTTCAATTGTTTAATTCTTATAGTTAATCAAACACTACTCCTGAAACACACTGTATTAATACTGCACACATATTGCAGTTGATGCTATGCTTGGAAAGCACTTATATGAACATGTTACAACAAATAAATTTGGTCATTCCACAGAGTTCTTTAAAGTGAGATTTGATCTAATCCACCATGATAAATTCAGTGCGCTTTAACTGTCCAAACATAGAAGTCACAATTACCATGCTAATTCAATTGTTAGCACATTTGATCTTCTTATATATGGTCACAATGAGATGTTTGCATTATATATAGGTATCAAATAGATGTACTTAAATTTAAGTTACTTAATTATGGAAGAGAGATCTGAGTCAGTATGTCATTCCCCTCCTCTATACTCTAAGGAAAAGGTCTGGAATGTACAAGAGGAAACCAAGAGAAGTTATCATTGATAGATGGTATGAGCCAAGTTAAACCTCCTCACTTCTTTTGACAGACTGAAGAGTAGTTAATAGTTCATCTTTAAGATATTAAACTATCAATAACACTACCATTAATTTCAATTATAGTCAGGCATACATTTCAGTGAAAGTAACCAAGTATCTTGTTATTGGAAACTGCATTCAGTACATTTGGGTAGAGGAAAATTAATGTGCATTATTAGAGTAGAAAAAAAGCAATTTTAGACCTATTACCTCAAATCGTTTGAAAAGGTTTGGAAAAGAGATAGCAACTAGTACTTTATTTCTTAATTCTTAACAGCATGTTCAAAACTTTATGATTTATATGCCCTTCCACTTCATTTTATCTTCATAACAGCTTTGTAAGGTTGGCAGGTCAGTTAGTACGTTTCCAGATGAGTAAACTTTGCCTTCAGAGGCTGTATGACACACCCTAACTCACATTTCTTAACAGGTAAAACCTAGGAGGTAGAGGAAATGAGCAAAAAGGAAAAAGGACTCATGGACATGGATAACAGTGTGGTATTTGCTGGGGGAAGGGGACATAAGGGAGCTAAATGGTAATGGAAAAATACAATAAAGATTAAAAATAAATAAACTATAACAAAATGCTAAAAAACAAACTGATATTCTGAGTCAATCTAGTGGCCATTCCTTTGTGAGACTTCTTTTAAAAAATTATTTAATGTGGCTATATGTTCATAAATTAGACCCTTGAAGCTGCAGTGATAACTGGGCCTTTTAGTCTTCTATTCTGTTAATAAAACGAGCTATTTTTACACCTCACATTTTATTCTTGGTTTGTGTGTTATCAATATTTCCAGTATGCTTATATAATTTAACCCTCTCATCAAAAGGCTTTCTACATTTCAAACTCACAAACTAATGAAGGTATACAGCTTTAATATTAGTTGTCAAACGAACACTATTACTCACATTTTGTCATTTTGGCTAAGTTTTATTCAATGGCAAGATACCAAGTTACTCTACTTTCTATAATGCCAAGTCCTGGAAAAAGGAGAAATTACAGCGACGTGGAAAACCTGTGCTGGTATTTCAGCTATGAAAAGCTATTTCATCCTTCTTGGATTCAGAAGGGTTTCACACAGCTTGGTTCCTAACCCCGTTTTCATTGCTTAGGTGGGAGCACAGGTGCAACTGATGAATTTTTATGGCCTTCGATAACTACATGAGTTTCTTCATGTGCTAAAACAACTGACAATATTAACACAGAAGCACTCACTCCTTACTTTGGAGGGCCGACATTAATCACTTTACCTTATTACCAGTCACCTCGATTCAGGAAAAAAAAAAGAAGTTCCACAGAAGCTATCGCCTTCAAAATCTATACATCCGCACCAAATCTACGGCCAAGTCCTGCCACCTCTGGTTTCGCACCATCCCCCCGGATATATTGCTAAGAAGTAGATAAAATCGCTTAAAGGACGGAGGACAGTAGCTTTCTACTTGGGAGGATCCAGGCTCAAGAATCTCCGCGAGCCAGTCCCGCGACTCTGACTCTTCCCAAAGCAGTGCCAAGTCCCGATTCTAGGATGGCGGCGGCCACCAGAAAACAGTAACAAACAAGACAAGGTGCCGGTGCTTTCCAATAGGCGTCAGTGCCCTTACCCCTCCACAACTAGACTTAAAACATCACCCCCACCGAGTTCTTCCCACGGCCCCAGCCCCTCCCTGCCTTTCCCCACGCCCTTCCCTAAGCCCTAGCAGCAGCTTTTCTGATGGGAAAGGATACTCTCCATATTCGACATGGTCTTACGATTTTTCTTGGGAAGCGACAGCCAAAGGCAGCTGCACGGGTTTGATGCGAGGGCGCTCAGAGTTCGGTCCTCGTCCCGACCTGGGGGTGGACTGGCACCTAGGTTGCCGATCCCACTTCCTGTTTCTGCGCAAGGCCGGCTGGGAGGCGGAGCCGTCTGCGCCCCAGAGGCGGAGCTGGGGCGACGCCAAAATGGCCGCAGCCCGCAGAGACGGTTGGGGTGGGCTGTTGTCGCGGGGGGACGTGAGGATTCTAGGGCCAGAGGTTACGCCCCGCCCACTCATGTATCTTAGACTAACCTGGAGCTTGACGGTTATCCCCAGTTAATCTAGTACCGAATCTTCTTAATCTGCGGTCCCACCGCTTCCCTCAGATTTCATCCAATTTCTGGCCCCTCAGTTATGTTCTCAGAGATTAAATCTTACGGATGAAGGAAAAAGGTATAGGGCTTTTAAGTACTTTAAAAAAAAAAACAGTAGTAATCGTATGAAATAAGGACCTAAGGGTAGACGGGTTTGGCAGTTTTCCATTGTGATGTTAATTCAGTTGAAATTATCAACAAAGAATCACGATCCCTAAACTTTTTCGTTGGAAGGTGAGGACAAGAAAGAAAATCTAGTTAGTTATAAGAGGTAAAGTCGCTGTGAGATGCATACGCATAATCAATCGATTATTATTATTGTTTACAATAGTGCTGTAAAATACAAAAATTACTACTAAATCTCTCTAAACTATCGTGGACAGGGAGGTTAATCGAAATATTCAATAGCGGTATTTTATATGTGACATTAAAATAACCTAAGATAATTTATAATACACCACCTCTAGATTTATGGGAAGGGACAGGATCTTTGGCGCCGGTGTCACTGCGTTTCAATTAAGAACTCTTGGAAATTCCAACAAACAGCTAAAAGGTATTACTTTAGGAAAAATAGCTAAAATACTCTCTTAATGAAGACTTTTATAAGTTTAGCTTTAATTTTTTTCTCATGTTTAAAATTTCAATTCGTGCGGAAAATAATGAGTACATAATTGGCTGAGCTTTTTATCTTTCGGATGTTTTCCCATTGAACAAAAATGGTTCCAAAACCTACTGTTTTTCTCTTAATGATGATTGGTAGGTTTCAGACTGGTACTTAATTATAAACCCTTGATGCTGGAAAAACAGGGCCTTATGAATATAAGCTTAACCTGGAAACCAGTCCCATAGATGAAACAGTACAAATACTACATTTATTTCTTTGAGATCTCTCTCTCTCTCTCTCATGTATTTGAGACTAACATACATTTCTATGGGGACACAAAACTTGGCAGATTTCACTGTTTCATCACTTTGCATACTAACCGATGTATTTCACTGTTTGAGAACGTTTTTTGAGTATAAAGGTAAAAAATACTTTTTAAAAGTTTTCTTCCCCAGGAGCTTGATATGAATTAAAACAGCTCTTTTAATAAATCCACATGTAGACCAGAACAATCAATCCACTAAGGCTGAAACATCTCCATGTTTTATGTAAAGATTTTTTGTTATAAGTAGGTAACCAGTTAAGAGCAAGCCTTTTAAAATATGTTTTTAAAGTATTTTTGCATATTGTAGAATTTCTTAAGAGAGGTCCCTTAGGATAGGGTTAAGTTTTTGGTAAAATAAAAATCTGGAGATGCTTGTTCACGTAGGAAATTTGTTACTTATCTCCATCTTAAATGATATAGATTATGTATCCTGTATCCTAAATGATTATGAAGTTTGTTTATAAGTTCTGAACTAATTTTGACCCCCGAAAATTGTTCTAATTTTTATTGGATATCTTATTTCTTAAACTTAGATTTATTATCTTAGGCACAGTAGTAGAACTAAGGTATATGTATATTCAATTATAACTGCTGCTGTTGAAATCAAAGAATTCAAATCTGTTAAAATCATAAACTTGTTTTATTACAATAAAGCATAGAAAGGAAAGATATCAAATTTTGTTTTTTATCGAATACTAAATACCATAAAATAATATTTCCAAAGCATGAGTACAGAATAAACAAAAGGAACACAGCAATCACCTGTGACTGGTCACCCAATCTAAAAAAAGAAAAGTAGCATTTCCTTAAAGTTCCCTTATGCACCCTTTTCCTAATCATATTCCTTCTCTTCCCTTTTTACAGATAATACTGTCTCAAATTTATCATTTTCCTGATTTGCTTTATTGGTTTGCCATAGTATTTTCATCCCTAAATATTGTTATTTAGTGTTGCATGTTTTTTAACTTTCTATAAATGAAATCATACTGCTTTATCTTCTTTGATTTGCTTTTGTAGCTCATCATGATGTACTTTATCTGTGTTATTGCATGTAAGCATAGTTCATTCATTTTTATTGCTGTAAAGCAGAATTTTCACTGGGATAATTGAGATGTAAAAAAACCAATGCAGTAGCTTAACTCAGCAACTACTGAATATGTTAATGTTTCACATGACTGAAGTTAATGTAGTAAATTACAATAATTCTCCAAGGAATTGAGTTATTTTTCAAAATTAGTCAATTTAGTTCTCTAAATATTTTGCAATCCACTGTGGTACATACAACAAGCTTTATTTCTTTTTATTGTGTCTCACAGTAGGTTTTCTTTTCACTTTTTTTATTGTTGTCCAAGTACAGTTGTCTCCATTTTCCCCCCACCACTCCCTGCCCCCCCAGCCATCCCAGTCATCCCCACTTCCCACCCACAAGCTTTGGTTTTTAAATTTAAAAACATTTATAAAACAATTGCAGTTGAAATCTAAATTATTTCATCTTTAATTTTAACTTTGGTTGTTTTGTGACAATACAACATTGTTTGTACTTTCTAGCAAATTATTTCAAGTTAAACTTCCAGTGAAGGAGAAAGAAAAGAGTACATCAGAAATGCAAATGGTATAGTATTATATAGTATTTCTCAAATTTCAGGCTCCTTGTTAAAAATATAGACGGTTTGCCTCACCTCTATAGATTCTAAGAGAATAAGTTTGGAGTTGAGCCCAGAAATATGTATTTTGCCTCTGTTCATGTAATGGAAATGAACATTTTAATATAGAGTAATATAAATCCCATGTTGCCTAATATAGCTCAATTTGGAAGGAATTTCATAGTTTACAAAGTGCTTCTTACATCTCACTTCATTTGATACTTAAAGTAATCGAAGGCAAACTGGACAGGTATTATCCTCTTTTTACCAATTAAAAACAAAGGAAGAACAAAGCTCAGATAAATAATATGATTTGCTCAAGCAAGCTTTGAGCAAATGGTGTCTGTATTCAATTCAGGCTTCCTTAATTCCTAATCCAGTACTTTCGAATATGTATAGCAGATTGACAAGGAAGAATCATAAATAAGACCACTTCTGCATCTTGCTTTCTATAGCTGAGGTGCACATTTAGTATAAAAGTAAAGGGAAGAATTATTCCAGCTGACTTGCAGTCTTTCTGGTTTCCATATATTTCAGGCCTTACATTTAAGTCTTTAACCCATTTTTTTATTAAATTTATTGGTTAATAAGATTATATAGGTTTTTAAGTGTACATTTCTATGATACATGATCTGTATATTGTACTGTGTGCCCATCACCCAAAGTGATATCTCCTTTTATCATCATATATGTTAAACCCTTTACTGTTTACTGTCCCCCCTTCCCTCTGAACTACCATTTTGAATTTACTTTTATATATGGTGTAAGAGAGTGGTTCAGTTTCTTTCTTTTTTTTTTTTTTTTGACATGTACCTGTCCAGTTCTCTCAACACCACTTAGTGGAAGGACTGCCATTACCCCATTGTACATTTCTACCTCCTTTGTGGTAGATTAGCTAGCCATATAAACTAGGGTTTATTCCTGGGATCTCTATTCTATTTCACTGATTTATGTGTCTTCAGTCTCATGATTTTCAGAGTACAGGTCTCTTACTTCTTTGGTTAAGTTTATTCCTAGGTATTTTATTTTTCTGATGCAATTGTAAATGGGACTGTTTTCTTAATTTCTCCTTTTGACTGTTCATTTATTAGTGTACATGAACATGATAGATTTCTGTATATTAATTTTGTATCCTGTTACTTTACTCAATTATTTTATTCTCTTAATTTTGAGATGTATTTTGAGATATAGAAAACCCTAAAGATAGGGTTTTCTATATATAGTATCATGTCATCTGAAAATAGTGACAGTTTTACTTCTTCCATTCCAATGTGAATGCCCTTTATATCTTTTTCTTGTTTGATTGTTTTGGCTAGGACTTGCAATACTACATTCACTAGTAGCAGTGAGAAAGGGTATCTTTGCCTTGTTCCTGATCTTAAAGCAAGAGCTTTGAGCTTTTCATCATTTAGTGTGATGTTAGCTGTGGGCTTGTCCTCTATATCCTTTATCAACTTGAGGTAATTTCCTTCTATACCCACTTTGTTGAGAATTTTTTAATTTTAAATGCATGTTGAATTTTATCAAATGCTTTTTCTGCATCTTTTGAGATGAGATAATCGTATGAGTTTTGTCCTTGGTTTTGTTGATGTGGTGAATCACATTAATTGTTTGTGGATGATAAACCACCCTTGTATCCCTGGTATAAATCCCATTTGGTCATGGTGTATAACCCTTTTTTATAACTTTATTTTTATTGTTGACACTACCACGGATGCCCCCATTTTGCCCCCTTTGCCCACCTCTCTCCAGTGCCCACCCCAACTCCCATCCATCTAGTTATCACCACACTGTTGTCTTTGCCTATGGTTATGCATGTGTATGTTCTTGGGCTCAACCCTTCACTTTCTATCACCCAGTCCTCCCCTGCTCGCTCCCCTCTGACAGCTGTCAGTTTGCTCCATGTATCCATGCCAATTTTTCTATCCTATTTATTGGTTTATCTTGTTCATTAAATTCCATACATAAGTGAGATCATATGGTATTTGTATTTTTAATTTTTTGAGGAAATTCCATGCTGACTGCACCAGTCTGCATTCCCACCAATAGTGCAAAAGGGTTTCCTTTTTTCCACAATCACGCCAGCAGTTATTGTTTGTTGATTTACGATGATAGCCATGCTGACAGGTGTGAGATGGTATCTCACTGTGGTTTTAATTCCTATCTCTCTGATAATTAGTGACGTTGAGCATTTTTTCATGTATCTCTGAGCCCTCTGTATGTCCTCTTTAGAGAAGTGTCTATTCAGGTCCTTTGCCCATTTTAAATTGGATTGTTTGTCTTCCTAGTGTTGAGTTCTATAACTTATTTGTATATTTTTTAAATTAACCCCTTATTAGATGTATCATTGGCTATCCATTTAACTATCCATTTTGAGTTTATTCTGGTGTATGGTGTAAGTTGGTGGTCCAGTTTCATTTTTTTGCATGTACCAATCCAGTTTTCCAAACACCATTTATTGAAGAGACTGTCTTTACTCCATCTTATGCTCATGCCCCCTTTGTCAAATATTAATTGATCATATAAGCATGGGTTTACTTCTGGGCTCTCTGTTGTATTCCATTGATTTGTATGTCTGTTTTTATGCCAGTACCAGGCTGTGTTGATTACTGTGGCCTTGAAATACAGTTTGATATCAGATACTGTTATATCTACAACTTTGTACTTCTTTCTCAAGATTTCTGAGGCTATCTGGGGTCTTTTTGGGTTCCATATACATTTTTTGGAATATTTGTTCTAGATATATGAAATATGCCATTGATATTTTGATAGGAATTGCATTGAATCTATAAATTGCTTTGGGTAGTATTGACATTTACTACCCAAATGTCAATGTTAATTCTTCCAATCCATGAACACAGTATATGTTTTCATTTGTTTGTATCTTGCTGAGTTTCTTCAGTGTTCTATAGTTTCCCAAGTACAGGCCTTTTGCCTCTTTGCTTAGGTTTATTCCTAGGTACCTTATTTATGTTGTGGTGGCGGTGGCGGTGGTTACAATAGTAAGTGGGATTGTTTTCTTAGTGTCTCTTTCTGATAGTTCATTGTTCGTCTATAAAAATTCCACTGATATCTGAATATTTAATTTTGTATCCTGTTATTCTGTCAAATTCGTTTAATAGATCTTGTAGTTTTTTGGTAGAATCTGTAGGGTTTTCCATGTATAGTATTATGTCATCTGCAATGATGTTATGACTGTTTTACTTCTTCCTTTCCAACTTGGATGCCTTCTATTTCTTCTTGTTTTCAATTGCTGTGGCTAGGACTTTAGTACTATGTTGAATAAGAGTGGTGGAAGTAGACATGCCTGTCTTGTCCCTGAGCTGAGAGAAACATTTTTAGTTTTTGCCCATTGAGTATGATGTTTGCTGTAGGTGTCATATATGTCCTCTATTATGTTGAGGTATGATCCCTCTATTCCCACTTTGATGAGAGTTTTTATGATAAATGGAACCATAAATGGATTTTACTGAATGCTATTTCTGCATCTGTTGATATGATCATGTGATTTTTATTTTTCATTTTGATATAACACATTTTTTGATTTGTGGATATTGTGCCAACCTAGCATCCCTGGAATAAATCCCACTTGATCATAGTGTGTGATCTTTTTAATGTATTGCTGGATCTGGTTTGCTAATATTTTGATGAGAATTTTAGCATCTGTGTCCATCAGGGATATTAGCCTATAATTTTCTGTCTTCATAGTGTTTTATATGGTTTTGGAATTAAGATAATGCTGGCCTCATAATAAGAGCATGGAAGTCTTTCCTCCTCTTGAATTTTTTGGAATAGTTTGAGAAGCAGAGGTGTTTGTTCTTTGAATCTTTTGATAGAATTCACCTGTGAAGCCATCCTGTCCAGGACTTTTCTTTGCTGGGAGGTTTGTGATTACTGCTTCAGTTTTATTAGTTGTCATTAGTCCATTCTGGTTTTCTGTTTCTTTCCTGATTCTCTTTTGGAAAATTGTAGTTTCTAGGAATTTATTTCACCCAGTTTGTCCAATATGTTTGCATATAGTTGTTTATAGTATTTTCTTACAATCCTTTTTATTTCTGGGATATAACTGTTAGTCTCTCCTTTTTTTCATTTCCGATTTTATTTATTTGGGTCCTGTCTCTTTTTTTGTTGATGAATGTGGTTAAAAGTTTGTCAGTCCTTGTTTATCCTTTCAAAGAACCAGCTCTTTGTTTTGCTGATCTTTTGTATTGATTTTTTTTTTTACTCTGTTATTTATTTCCTCTGCTGTATCTTATAGATTATGGGTTGTTGTATGTTCATTTTTATTTGTTTCCGGGTAATTTTTTATTTCTCTTGATTTCATTGCTAGCCCATTCATTTTTTGTGTGTGTGCATGAATCTTTAATAAGCTCTTTTTAAAAATATTATTTTAGACCATACTCAACTACATTATTAACAAATCTACAATAAAGAATTTTATATTACATTACATCAAAATTCTTAGCTCAGAGATGAGAATAACACCTCCAGTAATTTTGTGAGAATCACAGTGCATAGAGACTGACAAAAAGATATTAATAATTTTATTCTCCAACATTTTGGTGAAACTAAGACAGTAATTGCTAGAGTTGTTATTTTTCCAATTACATACTTCCAAATTAAGATATAGAGATAAAATACTTATGCATACACAATATATGTGTATGATCATTTGCAATAAATGGCTTATGAGATTATGAGTCTTTTTTATCTTCTTTACACTTTTTTTGCAAAATGTATAACAAACTATATTACTTTTATGAGAGAAATGCATTTATTCTTTTATTTATTCAATTTTTTTCTTTTTTAACTTTTTTATTGTTGTTCAATTACAGTTGTCTCCATTTTCCCCCCACCCCAGCCATTCATTTTTTAGTAATATGTTATCGAGTCTCCATGTGTTTGAATATTATTAATTTTTTAGTGTAGTTGATTTCTAGTTTCATACCATTGTGATCCAAGAAGATGATTTCAATTCTCCTGAATTTCTTAAGGCTTATTTTTTGTCCTCCCATGTGGTCTATCTTTAATAATGTTCTATGTGCACTTGCAAAGAATATATATTGTGCTGCTTTGGGAAGAAATATTCTGTAAATATAATTTAAATATATTTGATCTGGTATGTCATTTAAGGTACCATATATGGCTTCTCATTTCTCATAGAAATAAGTTACAATAAAATATATTTTTTTTACCATCACTGTTGAAAATCTGATCTTGTATAATTCATAAGACATATGGGAATTTCACGGGATCCTAGGATTATCATTAAAAATACTAACTACAGTATATAATATGGTGTAGAATATTTAGCTGAAGCTATACTAATTTATAACAGATGTTTACTTTTCTCAATAAGTCTCTGGTATAAAATTTTTGTCATAACTTCATTAGACTTGCATGAAACAGAATGTAAAGAACAATAATTCCAGTTGCTTTTAAATATTCTCAGTGAGTGGAGTTTTACAGAATTTATTCTCTTTCTCTTCCTAAGTACCTTCTATCAGTCATCTTAATTTATTTACAACATTACCCATTCTTTGGGGGATTTTTCTCTTATTTTTATTGAATGTATTGGGGTGACATTGGTCCACAAAATCATACAGATTTCAAGTGTAAAACTCAACAGGAGTTCAGTGAAGGAATTGAGTGTTTTACCCTAAAATGTAACAATTCATTCAGCAATCTGTAAGATCATTCTTGTTTGAAAAGAGGATCTTTAATATTTTTTATTTTTTAATCTTTTAGGCTTTTTTCTTGTTAAAAATATTGTATGGTTTTTGCTATTATAATTATCCCACTTTGCTTCTGTTCCACCCAGCCTGCCTCCCACCCAATAATCAGTCCCTTCACCACTGTCCATGTCCATGGGTCTTTCATATATGTTCTTTGACAAATCCCTTCACCTTCTTTCAATCAGTTCCCCCACCCTCCCCTCTTACTGCTGTCAGTCTGCTCCATGATTCTATGCCTCTGGTTCTATTTTGCTCTTTGGTTTATTTTCTTCATCAGATTCCTCTTATAAGTGAGATTATATGGTATTTCTATTTCACCGACTGGCTTGTGTCACTTAGCATAACACTCTCCAGGTCTATTCATGCTGTCACAAAAGGTAGGAATTCCTTTTTGTTTTCTCCTGCATAGTCTTCTATTCTGTAGATGTACCACAGGTTTTGGGGTTTTTTTTATGGTGTATCACTTGCTTTTCTTTTTAAAGATTTTATTTCTTTATTTTTAGAGAGAGGGAAAGGGAAGGAGACAGGGAAAAAAATACCGGTGTGTGGTTGCCTCTTGCACACTCCCTACTGGGGACCTGGCTGGCAACCCAGGCATGTGCCCTGATTGGGAATCAAACCGGTGACCCTTTGGTTCACAGCCCATCCTCAATCCACTGAGCTACACCAGCCAGGGCATACCACAGTTTTTTATCCACTTATCTACTGATGGGCACTTAGGCTAATTCCAAATCTTGACTATCATAAATAATGCTGCTAGAACATGGGGGTACATAAATCCTTTTGACTTACTGCTTTGGGATTCTTTGGGTATGTTCTCAACAGTGGAAATGCTGGGTCAAAAGGCAGTTCCATTTTTAACTTTTTGAGGAAAATCCATAATGGTTTCCACAGTGGCTATACAAGTGTGCATTCCTGCCAACAGTGTACTAGGGTTCCCTTTTCTCCACAGCTTCTCGAGTACTTGTTTGTTGTTTTGTTTATGATGGCCATTCTGACCAGTGTGAAGTGGTATCTCAATGTGGTTTGAATTTGCATCTCTCTGATGGGTAGTGATGTTGAGCATCCTTTCATATTTCTCTGGGCTTTCAGTATGTCCTCCTTGGAGAAGTGTCTGTTCAGATCCTTTCCCCATTTTTTAATTGGATTATTTGTCTTCCTGGTGTTCATTTGTATGTGTTCCTTATATATTTGGTAGATCAAATCCTTGTCTGAGGTGTCATTGGCAAATATGTTTTCCCATACAGTTTATTCCCTTTCTATTTTACCGATGTTTTCTTTAGCTGTGCAGGAGCTTTTTAATTTGATGTGGTACCATATGTTTATTTTTTCCTTTATATCCCTTGCCATACAGGATAGATCATTGAAAATATTGCTGTGTGGGATATCTGAAATCTTTATGCCTATGGTGTCACAACTTATATTTTATGGTGTCACAACTTATATTTTAAGTCATCCATCCATCTTGAATTTATTTTGGTGTATGGTACAGGTTGGCAGTCTAGTTTCATTGTTTTGCATGTACCTGTCTGGATCTCCCAACACCATTTGTTAAAGAGGGTATTTTTACTGCATATTATGCTCCTGCCTCCTTTGTCGAATATTAATTGACCATAGAGACATGGGCTTATTTCTGGGCTCTTTATTATATTCCATTAATCTATCTGTCTTTTCTTATGCCAGTACCAGACTGTTTGATTACACTGACCTTGTAACAGAGTTTGATATCAGGTGTTGTGATCCCACCTACTTTGTCAAAATTGCTATAGTTATTTGGGGTCATTTATGGTTCCATGAATGAACTTTCCAAAAATGTATAAGTTTTTGAAAAGTTTGTTCTATATTTGTGAAATATGTCATTGGTATTTTAATAGGGATTGCATTAAATCTAATAAATTGCTTTGGGTAATAGGGACATTTTAATTATAATTCTTCCAATCCATGAGCACAATATATGTTTCCAGTTATTTGTGTTTTCCTTAATTTCTTTGTTCAGTATTGTGTAGTTTTTGGAGCAGAGGTCTTTTACCTCCTTGGTTACGTTTATTCCTAGGTACTTTATTACCTTGTCACTATGGTAAATGGGATTTCTTTTTCTAGTTTGTGTTTCTGATATTTCACTGATGGTGTACAAAAATGCTCTCAATTTCTCAATATTAACTTTGTATCCCAGGGGTTTGCCAAATTGAATTATTAGGTCAAGTATTTTTTGGTGGAGTCTATAGGGTTTTATACGTACACTATCATGTCATCTGCAAACAATGACAGTTTTACTTCCTGCTTTCCAATTTGGGTGCCTTTTATTTATTTTTCTTGTCTGATCACTATGGCTAGAACTTCCAGTTCTGTGCTGAATAGAAGTGGTAAAAGTAGGCAGGCTTGTCTTGTGCCTGATCTTAATGGGAAAGCTTTTAGTTTTTGCCCATTGAGTATGATGTTG
>PVKM010012695.1:0-31285 GCA_004027735.1 Carollia perspicillata | reverse complement strand
AGACCTTGTCGGGGACATTGGTGTGGAGAGACGCAGGCCAAAGCCTTTGGACCCCTCTGCAGATCCTGCCTGGACATCAGTTCTGCACCAGGCCATGTGCCCCGAAAACCCTCTCCTGGCTTTCTCGTCAGTCCCCAGGACTGACAACAGACTGACAGTCAGGGACTGACTCTGTTGTCAAAAGTGCAGCAGAAGTGCCCATTTGATTGCCCCTGGTTGTAACTGTCACTGTGATTCTTCTATGGATAATGGCAGCTATATAAGTTGCTCTTTAGGTATGTTGATATTTTTCAAACCTCCCACACAGTCAACACCCATGAATAGAGAAACTGTCAGCAACTTACTAAATACATTTCCTCTATACCAGCTATCTTCGTATTTCTCCATCTCAAGCAGGTTTCATTAAATATTGAAATGTTACTGATGGTCTGTTTCGCTGCAGGGAGAAAAGAATGAGAAATCAATTGACATCCAATACAAATCTACTATCTTTTTCATTGAAAGTTTTCCAAGGATAAGCATTTACATGGGGTGATGTCAGCAATATTTTAATTTACAAATCAGCGGTGGTAGCACCCCTTCTACTTCTATAGTTACGTCAACTCAGTCCTAATGAAAGATTTGGGGTTACAAGATGCCTACCTGGAGGATCCCTCTTAAAAATTATCTAAGTCTATGTATTCACTGCGAACTCCTTTGATTTCCTAAGTTAGCTCCTTTGGTTTACTTAAAGTCAAGACGGCAACTCACTGTACCTGCCTTGGACAATGTCACTCACACGAATAAGCATCAGTTTGAAATTCTGAGCTGAGGGAAACGTTTTGGCACCAAGTTGAGAATCGCTCCATGCCGGACCGAGTGCTCCTGTCTCAAGCAGTCAGGCTATTCGTGATGGGAAGCGGGAAGGGTCACCTCTCAGTCTGCGCTTCCTCATCTCTTATGACCAGAACACACTTCTTGGCCTCTGCTCATGGTAATCAATCTAAAAGTTATTTCAGGTCTGGTACGGTGTTATGTAGAGGCACCCCCCACACACACACACACACATACACAAGGTTTTTCAAATAAAGCCTACTTTATTTAAAAACCCTGATATCAGAGGTTTACTGCCTTCCACCATTACTTCTGTCCCTAAAACTGGAAATGATAGAACAGACTTGCTAAGAAGTTTCATAGGAACAATGGTGATTGCTAAGTGAGAAAGAACTTGAACAGCATGAAGGGAAGGAAGGGAGGGAGGGAGAGAGAAAGAAAAGAAGAAAAGAAAAGAGAGGGAAAGAAAGAAAGATCGATTCATGGGAACCAAGCCAGGACTGACAGGTTCCTACGAGTGCAGCCAAGTTGGTTGATGTGAGAGTCCTTTATGGACTGGGCAGCTCTGCCCAAATAAAACCTGTTCCGCAGGTTACATGCTGTGCTCTAAATGTTGTTAAGATAAAGTAAGAAAGTATGGATGATTCAGGATAACCTCACCTCATTCCTGAGTATAGATGGTTTTAGAGATAAGTGGTACTGGTGCAAGGAACCCCACACTGATGAAACTTGACACACAGGGAGTAACTCCAATACTATTCAAATAGCTCCAGACCTTTTCGTATAAGAAGGGGAAAAGTTTCCCAGTTCACTCAATATGATGAGATAACCGCATGCCCAAAGTGTACAAGGGTGGCACAACCACTCATTAAACACACTGGGCTAAACTCACGTATTAAATACAAAAAATCCAAAATAAAATATGAGCCAGTGGAAGTCAGGAGTACATTCAAACAATAATACATTGTGATCGGGGAGATTTATTCCAGGAATACAGAGATGATCATTATTGGGAAAGCTATTCATAGAGTAGAAGAGGAAAACCATATGGTTATTCTTATCATTACAATGACTAATACATTAATATACATTCTTGACTAAAAATCTTAGTAAACTAGGATTTAATTTCATAGAAATGCTTTAATTTAAAAGAGTATTTATTAGAAACCACTAGGCTATTGAAACACACTCCATAAAACAATGAAACAATTTCTAGTAAAGTTAAGAACAATACAAGGATGCATGGTCTCATAGCTATTACTTAGCATTAGTCAGAGGATTTTAGACAATCAGAAAGAGGAAGAAAAAAAAAGAGCTATAAATACCAGTAAGAAAGGGACCAAATGATGCAACTGCCAGTAAGTCTAAGAGAATCAACTGAAAAACAAATATAAAATTGCTTGAAGATAGAAAAACAAATACAAATAATAGTTTGGCAAGCTGGACCCAAACACAAGAACATAGAAAAACTAATAGTTGTCTATGTAGCTGCAAGAACACGTATGGTAAGCTGAACAATGTGCCCCCGTGCCCAGGTGTCCACGTCCCGGCATCCTGGCCCCTGGCATCTGTGACCAGGCTATATCACAGGGCAAAGGACTTTGTAAATGTGATTACGACAGGGAGATGATCTGGATTAGCCAGATGAGCCCAAGGTAGTACAAGCAAGCGTCCTTGTAAGAGGAGGAAGACAATCAGGGTTAGAGATTTCAGGACAAAAGCAGAGGTTAAACTGATGAGCTTGAAAGAGAACAGGACCAGGACGGCCTAAGAATGCAGGCGGGCTCTGGAAGCTGCAAAGAGCGAAGAAACGGATTCTCCCCGCAAGCCCCCAGAATGAACATAAGCTGCTGACATCTTGATTTTAACCCAGTGAAACTGGTTCAGACTTCTGACCTCCAGAACTATAAGATAGTCCATTCATCTTGTGTTCAGCCGCTAAATTTGCAGTAAGCTGTCACACCAGCCACCGAAAAGTAACGCACCAAATAAAGGACAATAGAAAAATTAAATGACCCATATTCAGAAGAGGGGACACTGTGAACAAACTTCCAATACCTAGAAATAAATCTAACTAGAAATGTCCAAGACTTACATTAAGATTTAAAAACATTTTTTTTCCCCTGAAGGACATAAAAGAAAACAATAAAGAGAGAAATTCCACATCCATAAATGGGAAGACTCACAAGTGAAAAGACATCAATTCTCCACTAATTAATCTACAAATGGAATGCATTATACTTCCAATGGCGGTGTGACCTTCTTGAAATGTGATAAGTTTACACATCTAGTCTTTGGATGCGCAGGAAGGGGAAATAAAACAACATGAAACCAATGTGGTCATCAGAACTGGAAGACAAAGAATACTACAAACTTTAAATTATTCTTTAAGAAAAAATAAATAAATGCCAAATTCCAGCAAAGATCGCTCTCTCAATCTACCACATCTCATTCTATAGAGTGAGGGGAGTTCTAGAAGAGACATGTGACAGGGAAGAGAGAAACAAAGGACCCCTGAGTGAGCTGGAAATTTTATTCCAAGAGAAATTCTACCTTAACTGTGAAAGCACCGAAAAAGAGACCTGGTATAGCAGAGGACTGATGACAGGCAAGGAAGGAAAAGCCTGTGGGACTCCAGGCAGGAGTAAGAGAAAGGCGCTGCCTCTGGGAAAGAGGAGGAGTAAAAGGACCACCCAGGAGACTGAGTGGTTACAGGAAAAAGAAGCAGGGGGAAATGCAAGACCCCACAAGGCAAAAGAGAACTCCAAATAGGAGGAGAATACACGATCCATCCTGTCCTCACTAAAAAAGCTATAAACATATTCTTTAAAGGACCTGCACTTCATTCGATGACAGAAGAGGGCACTCTTAACCTAGAAATCTTATTGATCCTCCTAAATTACCAATTCTGTCTGTGGTATTAACAGACATTAGAAAGAAAAAATAGATATAATCAAAGCATTTCAGCTCGTGAAAAACTCCACATTGTTAAAATAAATAAACTCGCATATTAGAAAAAATGTATAACTCATTAAACTGAAATAAATATCCCCAAACAAGCATTGGGGAAATGAAGAAAACACCTTGAGTGAGAAATTCAAAAACTAAGAACAGAAATGGACAAAAAGTGGGGAAGAAAAGAAACAAAAATGACTGAACTCAGGAAAGAAACGAAAGGAAAAGACTAATTAATATCAGAAATAAAGTTGAAATGCCATGGTGCCCAAAGTAGGGCAGATTGGAAGGAAATTTTAATAAGAGGCATTGAAGAAACACAGGAAGGAAAAAACCAAAAAGACTTAAAATGAGAGTAAACAGAAGTAAAAAATATTTTAAAGTGCTTGAAATGGGACCCAGACAAAGACCCAACATGTGTATAATTAAAGTCTCTATAGAAGAAAAACACGGAAACAGTGAACATTTAAAATTATAATCCAAGATAACTTTACAAAAATTAGAAATATAAATGCTGAAAGGGCCTACAAGATAATGGAGAGAGGTCATCCAGAACAATCAATTCAAGTAAAACGATTAGACTTTAAAGATAAAGAAAAATCCTCAGCATCTCCACTCAACTAAATAAATAAGATCCAACAGAGGGGGAAGAAAGGGGCTGCATCAGGCTTCTCAAAAGCTAAATATAAAGCAAGGTAATAATAGAGCTGAATTTTAAGGAAACTCCAATCAACCAAGTGTGAACCAAGATTTTTATATCCAGCCATGCTATCTTTTGTGTGTCGAGGCCACAGGGAAGTGTGAAACATGCAAGAACTCAGGGAACGTTGTACCCTTGAGGAGTCTCCTAGAAGGTGAGCTTCGTCCAAGGGGCAACTAGGGGAACTGCAGCAAAAACACTGACGGTGACTATCTGATACATTCTACTGTAGACTTAAGACAAAAAAGTAGGACAAGGTAGAAGAAAAAAATACAAATGGTCTGTGTTCTGATAAAGTAAAAATAAGGCAACTAAAAACTGGGAGGATGAGGGATGGGACAATAGACCAATTTGACTGTTATACAGTCAATAAATGGAAGGTAGAGTATACCACTAAAAACGGACAAACCAGATGGTGAAAAGTTATGTAAGAAAACAGGAGACAGGGCACTTTAAAAAGGTACAAAGCCAACCATTGGAAAAAATACACACAAGCCTTCCTAGAAATAAATAAATACATAATCGATCACCAAAGAAAAGACATCACAGAGAAATACAAAAAACACACTCTATAGAGGATAATAAAATAACAGGACAAAGTTGAGTCCAGACATATCAGTCTTATCCATAAGTGTAAATGGATTTCACTTCTTAAAAATATTTCATTAAAAACTAAAAAAGATTTTCAAATTGTCTCACAATGCAGGATCCAACTATGTACTGTGTGCCCGAGGGACACCTGAAATGAAGTGATTCCGGAAGGCTGAAGATGGAGTGATGGACGCAGCACAAGGAAATGGGAACCACACGAAGCTGGGAGTTGTGGTTCTGGTACTGGTAGAATCCAACGCAAAGAGCAATAACTAGGACAAAGGAGGACACTTTTTAATGCAAAAGCCACCATTCACAATAAAGATAAAACACAACAACCATTATAAAGCAGAAAAAGGAAATGAACGGATATAATAAATATGAAAGCAGAAATTACTGATGCGGAGCAGGAGTGGCAAATTCTTTCTACAGAGGGTCAGTTAGTAAATATTTTAGGCTTTCTGGGCCACCCCGCTCCGTCACAACTGCTCGGCTCCGCCTTTGTAGCACAAAAGCAGCCACAGACAATGCGTAAATGAATGACTTATACAACCAGGCAACAGGGCAGATTTGGCTTGCAGGCCATAGTTTGCTAATTCCTGATGTAGATGAGAAAAAAGGATAGTGTATCTAATTAATCAAACAAAATCTTGGTTTTTTAAAAATACAAAAAAGCAGACAAACCGCTAATAATTTAATTTTTTTAAAAAGGAAGAAAATACAAAGGGAGAAACAATCATTGAAACAAAAGAAAATTTAAAAAGTTAAATGAAACTACTATGTAGATCATATGCACATAATCTCAAAAATATAGATGAAATGGGTAAATTCTAATATTGTTTGCTCAAATTGACCCCATTAGACATAACAAACAAACAGGCCAATTTCCACAGAAAAAAACTGAGAAAGTTATCAAGGAAATTGCCTACATCCAGACTCTTTCAGAGGAGAATTCTACAAAACTATCTGAGACCAGATAGTCCCAATGCTCCATGAATTGTAATGATAAAAGAAATCTTCCAAATAATGAAGGAAACCTCCCAAATTCTTTTTATGAAGCAAGGAAAATGCAAATGCCTAAACCTGAGAAAGGCAGTACAAAGAAAGAGAGAAAACTATAAACAAATATCACTTATGAACACTGGAGCATAAATACTCTAAAGAAAATATTAGTGAACAGAATCCAAACCATAACAAAATACAGTAGGGCCACACAGGATTTATTTCAGGAAGAGAGAGTAACAGGCGGGGAGGCCAGAAGAATGAGAGAACAAGGGAGAAAATTTTGAAATTATATCAAATTAAAAAGTTACAAGGAAATAAAATTTAAAAAGAACATCTTGTGGTTAGCTTTTCCTCATGTCACATTAGTGGATGGTTAAGACTAAGAAGTAAGTAATCTTTTCTCCGATTTCAGCCTGGGAAATAGCCATCTTGGAGCCTCTCTGTCTGTGTACCTGAGACCCTGCCTGGGGATTCTACAGCAGGGATTATTCTTGGGTTGAAGTAGACAAAGTCCAGTGGAATTATCACAAACTCAAATGCTAAACTGTCATAAAAGGTGTGTGCCTAGAACCCTCCCTTCCTGGAAAGGAGCTTTGCCCAGTCTCTGAAAAATGAATGAGATTATTTTACAAAACAGGTTTTGGTCTTGCAAATAAGAAGAGATTAGGAGACAATGAAATAAAGGAAATGACATCAAGGAGGAGAAGGAAATTTGAGCTTATGTTGGCCCTGCCCAGAAACCATGACAAGGAAAAGGGAGATATACCCAAATACGACCACTCTAAAGAGACTAGAAAAGACAGGACTATTTACTGGGTCTGGGGAAGGGGCTCAAAATCATCAAAGAGAAGAATAAAAGGACTATATTGAAGAACAGACTGAAATGACTCTCCTCCCAAAAGGTGCCCAGATTCAGGCATTATTCTACCAAGAAGGGTCCTCTTACAGCTCTAAATAGGGAACCCCAAGTAAGCATTCATGGGGAACCCCTGAAAGTGGAATTGTGACACTATGTAGTTATAGAAAATGTGGACATTTTTAAAAAGTGAAATATTTGAAACATCAGTGCAGACTTCTTGAAGCATCATTAAATTAGTTTCAAGGTGACATTGTTCTTTTTTTTTAATTGTCGTTCAAGTACAGTTGTCTCCATTACATTGTTCTTGTAGAGGGAAGAGCAGGTAGACCTGAGGCTAGAAGGAAGCCTGCCTGGGAAATGTAGAGAGGTAGAACTTGAAGAGAAAGAGCAGAAAAACAGAGCTGTATTAAAGTAAGAGGATCCAGGGAGGGATGACAATTATCTGGCCCAGGCCTGGGTTATAGGTTGAATGGAATAGAAAGAGATAGATACCTCCCAATGAAAGTAAAATGGGCGGGATTTATTTGAACACTGGATGATTGTGGCAGATCCAGAACTCCCTGGTATCATTTTCTCTCTTTCTGCGGAGAGCTCACCGGCAGAATCCAAAGTAATACGTTAGGAGAACAAAAATCTAAGTGTGAGAGCAAAAAGCAAATGTAGGGAAGGAAAGTATTACAGTCTAGCAAAAGGTATTAGCCCGGGAATAAAGAAGGAACAGAAACAGCTAGGATGGAAGATTATAAACTGAAAGCTCGGCCCACAGAGCAGCAGAGGGAAGTGGACCACCGGCGTCCTCGCTCTCTGATGCGGAGAAGGAAGCAGGGGCAGGAAGGAATGCTCCGGTTCTCGGCAAAGCAGCACAGGCGCTTCAAGTCTTAGAAATGCAGTTCTGAGGAAAGGCGTGGCTTGGGCACTTCCTGGTTCATTAGAGCAGTGAAAGCAGAAGTTCCAGAAACTTAACAACAGCTCAAGGATCAGCTGGGGGTAATTGTCTGGGGGAGACAAATGCGAAACCTCTGAACCAGGCAGCAGGACGCACAGGCAAGGCATTCCAGAAAGTAATTCCTGGGGTCCTTCTGGAAACAGAGGAACTCAGAGGAAAGAACAGAAAACTGGGACTGTGACAGGGGCATGCGAGACAATCCATGTCACTTGAAGAGATTCCTACTCTTACTACTACATTGGAGGCTCTTTCACTAATGAGCCCCCAATTAGTGAAAGGAAGCTCTTTCACTAACGAGACAAAGATCTTCTGCAGTGGGGGAGGGAGGGTAGAAACAGGGCCCAAAGAAGAAAGGAAAATGGAAAGGTTCTAAAGACTTGGGATGGGCACCAAGAAAGATCTGGAGCCAACACTGCAAGTTCTAAATTTTCCAAGGAAAGTGAATTTTCCTTTCTTTCTTTGTGGGCAGGATACCCCACAATATATGGGAAGCCAAGTGTCAGACTGAATCCAAATAACCTCATTAGAAGAGATTTCCTGAATTAGGTTTGAATTCACAGGTGGTGGGCTCCGGACTGCTTGGTAACGTACAGAGGCTGAAATATGACAGGAGCCAGAACCCCTGTGGGGAAGGGGACAGGTAGTAAGTTTCAGGCACCCTGAACCCCAGACGAAGTCGGTAGTTTGTTGGAACTAACACTGAAGTCTCTTGACTCCCAGCATTCCCTATGCTCTCCCCCATTGCACAATTCACACATCTCACTTGTCCTGAGCTACAGAACAGAAAGGCACGCACACCTACCTGCCGGTGCAGTTGTGATCATCACCTGCACCGAGTGCGGCTCGGGAGATCCCAGCAGGGTGATGTTCACCGTGTAATCAGTTGCCGGGTGCAGGTCTAAACACACGACCGAAGCTCGTTCCCCCGTTGTGAAGTTAAATGATACCGGGTGATAAAAATCACTCAGATACCCTCTTCGGCCCACAATTTTAAACTGTCATGAGATTAAAAGAAATGGTTGCATTATATTTTCTGTTGGTTTGCAGATATCTAGATTATAAGCAAAACAAAGATAGAGCAAGAAGGTTCCTTCTGTTTGTCCTCACCCACTTATGTTTGAGTCGAGTATGTTTTGATCAAGTTACGTTTAATACAACAGCAAGCTAAACGGGGGAACGACCTTACCAAGCTGCCCTGCCTTTTCTATGCAACTTCCCCCTCAAAAACTACAGACTGGGCTTCAAATGCATAACTTCTGTTCAAATTTCAGATGCACAGATAGTCAGGCCATTCTAAGGTAATCCCTTGACTGCATTGGGGCTACCGGGCAAGACTATTTTAAATTCTGTTCATTCCTAAGGATTTCTTAGATAAGCCTCAGGGAACAGTTTTTAAACTTTATGAGAACTACTGCAAACGGTGCATTCAAGTAGCTGTGCCGTGGTACTCACTTCACTTGCTCTTTTCCAGCTGAGCTCTGCTGAAAAAGAGCTTTTGGTCTGTGGAGTCACCATCCACGGTTAACTCAATCCATTGCCGACTCAAGTTGCTGGTGTAATATAGGGATTTATAAGGGCAAATATAGGTGCTGGTCCCAGAAGTAATATGACCAGCCCTTGATTGATTATTGTACTTCAGCTAAATGTCCGGGCGTTCACTGTTTCCTCTGATGCTCATGCCATCAGCTGTCCCGCTCCCTCCCTCCTCATCACAGTCATCACCCCATAGTCATCCAGGACCCTGACACAGGACGCTCTGGGAGACTCCACTCTCCCCCAATTCCTAGCATTCTCTTGGGTAATTTAAAGTACCCTAAACATAAGCCATCAGCACCTGGCTTCAGAGTCCCTTGAGCTCAGGGCTATGAAGTTCTTCCGCTCCACTTTAATGGCTCAGATCCGTGGCCACACTCTAGCTAGACTGTCATGAGCAGCGTTGGTTCACCAAGATCTCGCACCCCCTATTCTCACTCCCACTAGACATGATCTCTCTCGAGGAAACCCCCAACTTTTCCTCACTTAAGATTTTCTGCCAATACTCTCCCACCCCCATCCTCGCCCTCCCCACCTACCTCAGCCCTCATTTTTATCACATCGACCGTTTTCTTCTCCGATACCCTCAGTGCCTTTGCCCTTTGTTCTCAATTCCACCCATTTGAGAAAACTCAAAATTCTGGGCCAGCCCAGATGTTGGACTTCCTCACATCTGCATTCAGACTGCCGACGTCTGCCTGAGAAAATCTCACAACTCTGTAGGCTGCGTCTCCACAGCCGTTCTCATCCTCAACTTCATATAGCTCAGTCTATACACAACAAAAGCAAGCTTTGAATCTGCTCTATGTCCTAGTTTACAATATAGTCCTTTTATTTAGCAATATATCATCGTTTTTTCTCTGTCATCAATTCATTCTGTAGATATAGTGCCTGTTACTTGCCAGCCAGAATATACAGTGTTGAGTCTATAACAGCAAATAAGTTCCTAACCTAAAGAGACTCACTAATAAGGATCCAGGTAAACAAAACACCCAGAGACGAGTATGATCATACAGGAAGCTATAGGAGCATCCAGGAGGGACACCTGACCCTCCTCTTCGGGGATCAGGGAAGCCTTCCCCATCTTAACTGGGGACTGAAGGGGAAATCAGCACTGACCAGGAGGGCTGGGGATGTGGAAGGGCAGAGTAGGAACAACAGTGTGGAGAGTAGGAACAGCATTTGGGGGCACAGGTCGCTGAAGGCTTCCCACCAGGCAATGGCTGCGCGGAGCCTCCAAGTGTGGGCGGGAGTTGGCCAGGTGGGTTCAGGGAGGGAGGGAAGAGGATTGCAGGAAGGTGGGTCACACATGTGAAGACACACATGAAAGAAAGCGCAAGTAGCTTGTCAGGCAGTCCAAAGATTATAGAACAGGCGAGGCCTGAGGAAATGGATGTAGGAGTCTCAGCATAGAGATAATTAAGGAAGGCAAGAGCTTGGGTTAGATGCCCAAAGAGGGGACAGGATATACAGAGAACGGGCAAGGCACAGCCCTGAGGGTTATGGGATTTAAGGGACAGGCAGAGGAAGGGAATCCTATGAAGGCGACTGAGTGGAGTGAAGCCAGCAGGAGAAAGAGAGGAATACTGGGCAAGAGCAGCACATGGCATCCGGTGTGAAGTGGATGTCTGTGTAGTGTTCTATCAGATGCAGGTGTGAGTATTTATTCACACACGTTCCTATGGATGAACATTTGTTTCCAATTATTACTAACGATTCAGGGAACAGCTTAATTTCCCTGTACATGCCTGAACAATTCATTATAGTACACTTCTAAAAGTCATAGATAGATACTAACAAATATCGAATGGCTGTGCCAGAAGAGTCGTGCCAATTCAAGCTCCCGACAGCTGTGTGTAACAGAGCTCTCTCCAAGTGTATAGAAGAATCGTGGCATCTCATGGTTTAATTATTTTTGTTTACTAGTGGGACATAATGTGGTCGTGTATGTTTTAGAAATATGTATATTCTCTTTTGCAAACTGCCTTTGAATGTTCAATTTTTTTCTGGCTTTGTTAAGAGTGTTTCACATATTACTTAAATTTTTCTTTGTCTAATATGTTAACAAAAGCAATGTTTTCTCTTTTTTAAAGACTCTATTTATTTATTTTTAGAGAGGGGGAGGGAGGGAGAAAGAGAGGGAGAGAAACATTGAGAGCTCATACATGCTGGGGACCTGGCCCACAACCCAGGCATGTGCCCTGACTGGGAATCGAACTGGCAACCTTTCAGTTTGCAGGCTGGCACTCAATCTACTGAGCCACACCAGCCAGGGCTTTTTTTTTTCTTTATCATGCTGTATTCATTGTGATGCAAAAGCAATATTTTCAATTTAACTCTTTAATCATTTTAATGCAGAATGAACAATCATTTCTTTTTTTTACCTAAGTTTAATATTCATGTTATATACATGAGAATTTTTAAGAAGTGAGTAGAGAATGTTGGAATACATTTTTCAATTAATAACATCTATTTTTTGTTCTACTTCTGGGGATTTATTGGTCTTCTATATAAAATCATTTACTGTCTTCTCTTGAGATTAACAGCCAGTAATCGGTCACCTAGTAAGTAAGAAATGCATTGACATAACAGTAGGGAACTAGGAAGAGAAAGTGGACATTTGTAATGTTCAGCTGCCCTTCGGTCCTTCAGCGCCTCCACATAGACATCAAAATAAGATGAAAACTCAAAAGCACAGGATACAGGGCTTTTCATTATGTGGCCACTGCTTGTATTTTTGCCTCATCTCTTCCCACTTCCTCTGTTCCCGGAGAGAGTCACGCTATCTATCACTCAATTTGCTACTCTGCATGCCCACTGTGCCTTTCTTCACCCTTACCCCACCCCCTTTATCTGGTTAATTCCTACTAATTCTCTGTGATTGAACACCATCTTTACTTCCTATTTTTAAAAAACTGTACCTGGACATGCACACATACACACAATATCCTATTCCATTTATTTACTTTTTATCAAAGCACTCATTGTACCATATTGTAATTGTCTGTTTAATTGTATAATAGTATTAGTTTGAATTAGAACTTCTATGTCCTAATACATGATGTACTTTTGTTGAATGATTAATTAATTTTAACTTAATACTTACTCAGTCTACTCTCTGACAGATGATTTGCTAGGCACTGAAAATAGGACACAAAAGTAACAAATCTCGGTTCCTTCCTGAGCTCACTCAAATTTTACTTGAGATTTGTGGTGTTTAAAAAGTCAAGTTAAAAAAGAACATTTTACCTTTTGTGACAGTATGGATGGACATGGAAGACATTATGCTAAGTGAAATAAGTCAGTCAGAGAAAGACAAATACCATATGATTTCCCTCCTAAGTGGAATCTAATGAACAAACTGAACTAACAAGGAAAATGGGGACAGACTCATAGATGGAGAGCAGGCTGACAGCTGGGTAGGGGGAGATGTGGCGTGGGGAGGGGTTGAGCAAAAAGGAAAAAGGACTCATGGACCTGGGCAACAGTGTGGTGATTGCTGAGGGGAGGGAGATATAAAGGGACTCAATGGTAATGGGGGAAAAAAAAACCAATAAAGATTAAGTTTAACATATAAAAATAAAAAGTCAAATTAAATGAGGACCATAGCCATGCAACAAGTTTCTTAAAAACCCACATCCCAGTGTGAATTTGATGACAAAATAAGTTGCAATGACTAAATGCGCTAATAAAATGATAATACATGTGACATACCAGACAGGGAAAATGATAGCAAATCACTAAATACAGTGTCTTCCTTCAGTTCAGTCCCTCACTTGCATCTGCCTCACGTCTCATATTCATCTCCAGAAACAAAAATCAAACTGTCCAGAAGTTCATTGCATAAGTGTTTTTACATACTCTGAATCCTCACTTGAAAGCACCCAAATTTTTAAGTGACACAATTCTTTAATAAATAGCATAAGGATCTTCTTACTTGGTATACTTGGTCTGATCCAACTTTCGTAGAAGGCCTGTTCAACTTCAAACAAGCTTCATTAAATATTGAGATATTAAAAATTCCATCGTCTTCTAAGAGACCATCTTCTAAAAGACAAGAGAGGACACATGGGAAGGTGACATCATCTTGGCAAACACGTCACGGCCAAGTACAATGGAAACTCTGACATCTCGAGAGCGCCAGTAGGGTGTTGAACAGCAAGGCCACTGCATCTGGCTTCAGGGCCCAGCCCTACAACTCCTTAATTGCATGACCTTAGCCACGTCGCCCTTAACCCTCTGAACCTCCATCTCCTAATCTGTGAAACCAAGTCATCCAGTTTGCCCTTCTGACATGAAGGGCTGTGGAGAGTATCAAACAAAATAATGCATATTTAAAAAGTACCATGAACTAATAAAGCTGTGATATTTTTGGAAAGTGAATCTCATCGCTTCAGTAAAATGGCATGTTATGTACAAGCATATAAATAGCCAGAAAACTTGGAGAATAGGAAAATGGTGAATGAAGGCAAAGACCACCGAGCAGAACTCTCAGAGCCGGTGCGTCCGCCCAGAAGACGACCAGGGCGGAGTTGGCGGGCCAAGATGCCCGTCCTCGCGGCAGACAGCAGTTCGGGAGAGCTGCTCGGGGGAGCTGCTCGGGCGAGCTCTAAGGCAATGAAACAATCAGCAACAGACTGATTTCGACCACTGTGCAGCAAAAAGTAATTTCATGCCTCGTGTGGTCCAATTCATTCCGTCAATGTTCTGTTTTATTAATGCAGTCACAAAGACGAGGTTTGTTAGTAATGAGTAAAGAACTCGCAGAGAGGCCAGGAGTACCACGGCTAATTTTTGAGGAGAAGCAAATTCCCTAAACACACAAGCTATATGTTTTCTACAAACGAGAAAAAGTTTCCACGTCTATCGGAGGGAGGCTTTTTAGAACTACCTTTTATGTCTGCTTCTCCCGCGGAGTCTCTGGTACCTAAGAAGTAATAAGAACAACAACAAATTATTCTGTTCCAAGTCAGAACTGCCCCCAGAATTGTAACTATTCCTGACATACGATGCACAAGGCAATGAGCTGGGGGGAAACATCCTCGGCTAGACCTGGAAATGTACAGCTATGGTTACGGAAGAGAATCGGAAGGCCTATCGCAGGTGCTCTCCTTCACCTTCACATCTTTTATTTTAAAGACTTCATAAGGACGTCTGAAACAAAAACTGCTACATTATGCAAATAATTTCAAGGCGCATCGAGTGTACATATTGTATTCAGGAATACCACACATGGTCTGTGTATGCAATCTGAACTTGAAAGCAGACCTACTGTCTGCACACCTCCCATGTCCACGTGATTTTCCCACTGACAGCCATTCTAACCTGAATTCAGGGGGTGACGGCAATGTGCAGGGAGGCATCTGGTTCCTACTTCCACCCCCAATCCAGATAGAAGTGCTGAGAATAGTAAAAATGGGTCAAAATTTGCATCTGGGTTGGAAAGGAGGGTCGGTTGCCATACACGAGGCAGAGACACGACGACATTTCAGCTCTGCAAGGCGTGGAGGGGAGCAGGGCAGGAAGGAGCACACTGAGAGCTCCTGGGTAGTATGTCTTCCAAGCAGAGGAGCATGGTCTCAGAGTCTCAAAGGATGGACCTGAAGGAGGACTCATGTCTACAGAGGTGGAAGCTAGAAGCCAGGACAGGCCAGAGGACAATAAAGTGACAATACCCCATCTGCAGCCATTTACCCCAGTGGTTCCCAATCCCAACTGCACATCAGAATTACCCAGACACAGCGGATCTCAAGTAAAGCTTGGACATCTGCGTTTTCTTTAATGCACCAAACAGTCTGATAGGTAGCCAGGGTAAAAAGTGTATGTGCTACTACAAATAATAATAGTCCTTTTTTAGCCCACTGGAGATCTTCTAAGGGGAGGCCAAAGGACCCGGAGGTTTCATCAGCCTGAGCTGGCAAAAGGAGAGGCTTGGTTCTTGTCTGCCTTCGTAGGCTATAGCACCACAATGAAGGCAGGCAATGCCGAGCTAGCCTGGTAGTGACAATGTCACCGATCAAGAGAGCAAAGTGTTCAGAAATAAAGCTCAGGGCATTGGCTTTCCCACCGCAGCTCCCCAAAAGACACTAGATCATCCAAGTTACACTAAATCCTTCAAGATGAGATCTGAAGTCACTGTACCAATATTATCCAATAAAAAGAGCAAAGGTAATGGCATCCATTTTGTTACAAAAAAAAAAATCACACCTAAATGAAAGCTTTATCTTCTAAAAATAAGTAATCTAGAAGGAGGGGACAGGAGTCCATAAAATGATTCTACAAAGAACAAGAGGGAGATTGTGCTTAGGAGGCAAAGAAGGAACATATTTTGGGGGGAAAATATTGAGCAAAATTAGGCAACATGTATCATATACTTTCAGTTAAAAAAAAGTAAGATGGATTCAAACAGATAAAGGATGAGATAACAAGAGAAAGCAATGGCAGAGAGGAAATTGGTTGAGAGAGGTGGAAATAAAAAGGAAACCGAATGAAATAAAGAACCAACAGAACATGAAAGTGCAACAAGGGAACGTAAAGTGCATTAGAAATGACAGAGGTCCGACATGGCAATGCATGTATGCATGAATGTACACAGAGAGCAAACATGCCACCTCCTCGCAGAAGACAGAGGACCAAGACATGAATATAAGACGAGAGAAAAAGGAAGACCAACACCGAGAAGAAATTCCACATAGGAGTATCTGAAGAGCCAGAAGAACACTTCTTAAAAAGCAATAATCAGAGATTTCATGAAAGGAAATGCCCCTAATGTATAGACAGACCAAATTCTGAAGATCAAAAAAATTCACAACATACTGAGACAACTTAGTAAAAAAAAAAATTAACATTTATATCAGCCACGACTGAAGTTTCATGAGAGAAGGGATTTGTGTCTCATTCACTATTGAACTCCCAATACCTAAAACAATGTCAAATGTGGAGCTGGTGATCCATAAACATGTCTCTTTGTTGGGAACTGCCCTGCATGGTTTCAGGAGCTATAACCCCCCATGGTTAAGGCTGAGTGAGCGAATTTTCAGACCATAAGCCACTAAGGAGACAAAGCTTATCTCCCTGGCAGGAGCGCCGCTTCTGCTCCTTTTAATTCACCTGCCTGGCCCCCAATGCTCGATCGGTTAGCCAATGACCGGTAAGATTCCTCAAGGGGGGAACGACCTAAGACAGGCACAATCACAGGGAGGCCCCAGGGAAGGACTTGGGGGGCTACAGCAAAAGGGGGTGATGGACCCTTGTCCCTTGGCTTTGAGTCCTCCTTCTGTCTGTGAGAAGTCTCCTAGTCTCCTGGCTGCCTTACTTTCCCTGCCTGACTTAAGCCTGAAACAGTGACAGAGGGCAGTGCTGCCCTCTGGGCAGGAAAGGGCAGGTTCCCCAGGGCGATCAGGCCTGAGAAAGAATATGTAAAATCCTGTGAAATCTTCTTTGTTTAGAATGCTCTCAATTAAATGATAAGGGTCCAAGCAGTAAGTGAGTTTGTTCCTCAAAGTTTTATGGCTCTTTAGCTATCTGACCCTGATTCAAAATAGGCCCTCAGAGTTCTTTGTATGTTATCTATTGTTTGATCCTTACTGCCTGACAATGACTGATGAGCTTTACCTGTATTCCCATGCAAAACAAACCCAATAAAAGCCCATAGAGGAAAAGGCTCTTGGCCCTTCTCCTTTGAGAGATTGGCCACCTTTCCTCCCCAAGCAGATCATGTCTTGGTAGACTTATTCTCATCCACGGTGGATGGGGGGCTCTGCAGGCAAAGCTCCCTCACATCTCATGTGTATGAATAAGTGATTAAAGGCTTGACTTTCACACATCCAGAGAGTCTCTATGATACCTAGGCTGAAAAATCAGATTATCTACATGGGATTTTTAAAATCACAGCTTCTTCAAACTCCTCTTTCAAAACTTTAAAGTCCCACAGCCAATGTGAAATGCCTCCAGAATTCTGACAACAAAAGTTATGGCCCAAGAATTTTATCTTCAGGCAAGCTCTCATTCACCTGTGAAGACAAAATAAAGACATTCTCCAAAAATCATGGGCTCAGAAAGTATCCCATTCCTCAGTGAGCAGAAGACAGAAATCATGGGGCAGAGAGGGAAAGTACAGAAAAACAGAGAAACTTCAGTATGAAACTTTGGCATTCAGGAAACATTGAGACTTTTAAAAGGTAAACTTGTTTAAATAATGGTTAAAAATGTTGTTATTGCCCTGGCTGGTGTAGCTCAGTAGATTGAGTGTGGGCCTGTGAACCAAAGGATCGAGGTTCGATTCCCAGTCAGGGCACATGCCTGGGTTGCGGGCCCATTCCCAGTAGGGGATGCAAGAGAGGCAACCAACCATACATTAATATTTCTCTCCCTGTCTCCTTCCCTTCCCCTCTACAGAAAAATAAATAAAATTTTTTTAAAAAATGTTGTTATAAATCAAGATACAAATGAGCTCTTTAAAGATGTAATACATGTCAAAATTAATTAGAAATAACCTGGCCATAAAATGCCCTATTAAAACAATAAGAGAAGTGAGAGGGGCAGAAATAAAAGGAAGTAAAGAATACTAATTCCCACATTTTATTGAAAGAGAAGTAGACACTGTTTCCGTTTTAACACTGGTAATCAGAGAAATACATATTCAAGCAGGATTATTTTTGTCTTTTAAAATGTATCGCAGAATAAAAACAAAACCTATACTGTCTGAAATCACTGAAAAAGCAGCTCTGTGCAGCAAAGAGAAAACAATGGACAAAATAAAGTAGCATAAAAAAGAGTAAAATAACACAAGATGACAGAAGAAAGGAAAACTGTTTCACAAACAACACTAATGTAAATTTCTTAATGGACCCACAAAAGAATAACACTTTTCTCAAACAGGCTTCTCAGCAAACGCAGTCCCCCTGCATGCATCCCCTTGTCTGTTATCCAGGGAGCTTTTAAGGAGAACAAACTGGGCAAAGGCATGTCACGCAAATGGAAACCCAAAGAGACCAAGGAAGCCAGTATTATACACCAAAGTCTAACTCAGGGCAAAAAATATTAAACAGGACAAAGTGAGTCATCTGTGACTAGCAAAAGTTAGAATCTACAGTTAAGGTATCAGTCATGAACATAAATGTCACAACATAACTGAGGAAAATGGCAATGCAAGTATGGGGAAAAAAAGCAACAAAACAAATGAAAAACCCTCAGAAGTCCTAGAAAATCTTACTAGAGTTCATTGAAAACTGGATTGACTCCGCCTACAAGCAATCTCTCTACCATCCAGCACCAACCGTAAAATTACAAAAATTGGCCACGAGTAAGCCCCCCTAAAATGTCAATAAATCCACCAAGAGAACACCAAAATGTAATTAAACTAGAAATAACAATAAAGTGTAAACACCTAAAAAGTGTGAGTTGTATAACACATAATTTATCCTTCCATCAATGGGAAAATCAAAATAGCAATTAGTTAATGCTTTGAAAGTAAGGATAAAGAGAACATGTATTAACACAGTCATAAACAATTCTTCAGTCGAAGGAAAAATCAGAATAGCAATTACATCATGCCTTAAAAGTGAGAACAAAGAGAACAGGTACTCATTCATACCTCAAGAATTCTGCCCATGCTCAAGTTCAGAAGGAAAAAAGAAGCATCAAAGACTTTTATTATCAAACAGGGAAGATTGGAAGTAAGTTGAATTATGCATTCAACTCAAGAACTTAGTGATAGAACAATATAACCAACTTAAGAGAAACAGGAAGTATAAAATAATACAAATAAGGGAGAAATTAGCCCTGGCTTGTGTGGCTGAGTGGACTGAGCACCGGCCTGAGAAACAAAGGGTTGTTGGTTCAATTAACAGTCAGGGCACGCAAAGGGCAACCGCACACTGATGTTTCTCTCCCTCTTTCTCCCTTCCTTCCCCTCTGTCTAAAATAAATAAACAAAATCCTTAAAAAATATAAGGGATAAATTAATGAGGTACGAAAAAGAAAAACAGTTAAAAAACCCAAGAGTTTATTCTTTGGGGGAAAAGAACATTAGTAAAACAGACAACCCAAGATAAGCTAATCAATTTTTAAAAGAGAGAAAACAACAAAATTAGGAATAAGAATATCCTAGGATTATATAACCTATAATTCCAGAGGAGTTGTAAACAAATATTCCATATGACATTCTGCCCGTATGTATTTTAAATCTCAACAGAATGGCCATTTTTAAGGAAAATATAAATTATAGAAATTGACTCAAGAAAATGAAAGAAACATGAACAGACCAAAAATAATCATAGAAGAAATTGACAAAGTTATTAAAGAATTATCTCCACAAAGGGGTGAGATGTAAATGATATTATGAGCAAATGTGTCTGACTTTAAAGGAAGGAAATAATTCAAAAATTATATAAATTCTCCAAGAGAGTGGATATAAAATATTTTGGAAAAGTTCCCATTTCATTTTTAAGAGAACTGGCATAATCCTGAAAATAAAATCAATAGTTAAGTATGCAGGATCTAGAAAAAAATGATAAATCTTTACAAAAGGGCATATATCCGGAGGGAAGACAACACCCAAGGAGGTAATGAGTAAAGGTGGAAATGTACCTTGTTTCCCATTGGGATGGCTCAGTCAAAATCCCAATTCTCGCCAGAGTAATTTGCAAGTTTAGTCCAATTTCTCTTAAAATTTCAGACAGAGGAAAGCGGTCTGGAGACACTAAACATCGCAGCCATGGTCACCCACTCTTCATGGCTGAGTTAAGATACAAAACCAGGTCTGTCTGACCCCGAAGGCTATGCTTTCCCAGCGGAAATAAACTTGAAGTAATGAGATACTAGTAAAAACAGCTGACCCTGAACAGCAAAATATCATTCTGACCGAACCGTAAAAGATGAGTTTGAAGACCTGGGACGAGCTTGTTTTAAAAAGACATAATCCTAATAAATCCATAGCAATTTATTCTTAATTTTGTACAAGCTTCTCTAACTTAGTTTTAGTTTTAACTAAAGTTTTATAAGTTTCATAATGTCTTCCCTTACATATTATTTACTTAGAAAGAAATCATTTGGTTTTGTTCATATACAAGTACCCAGGGACCTGATTTGTGTAATTTCGCAGTTGGCTTCACATGGTTAAGACTGGCAGTCTTTTCGATGGTCTCTACTTCCGGTTCCTGGGGCAGCAATAACTGAGGGTTGAGGTCTATTTTCTTAAGTAAGAACTATCTCAACTCCCCTCAAATAAAAAATGACCCCAATGGTTTCTTAAGGTTTGCTTATAAAATATTTAATTAGTCCTAACACTCTATAACCAGAACTATTTCTAAAAACATTATAATTGTCACAATGCTATTATAAAAATCCACGTGATAACTATGTGCAATGAGGTTTATTACTGCTTCTTGAAGCTCCTTCCTGCCAATTCTTCTTTTCATCCAAAATTCACCTTCCTGCGTCCTGGGACTGCCTGCCCCTATCCCCTCACCCCTTGTCAACTTGCTCTATCAGCCCCGATCAGTCCTGGGGTCGGTTCCCATTCTAGATATAAAGCCACTGGGTCAGTGTCCCTGGCTCCTCCTCTCCTGGGCAAGGGTAAGAAATGGCTTTTGTGTTTCCTACGAAAGATAAGCCGCGTGGCTACCCTCCGTGGCTTTAGACAACTGCACCCTCACCTAACATTGTTCTTTTTCAAATGTCTTCTTATCACCTTCTGCTTCAACCAGCCGCCCCAGAGGAGAACCAATACATTCGGCCTGGCATCAAGAGGATAGGAATCTCCCCTAGGCATTCTCCTGGCTACAGATCTCAGAGAGCAGCTAGGAACACTCCTGCCCACGGGATGCTGAAGCACATTTCCCCCACAGCCTGCGCTTAGCGTTTTCCAGGAGGGAAAGGGACTTCGCCTGCACCTACCTGCTGTCTGGAACCCAATGCGGGCTGGCACAGAGCGTCTGGGAGGGGCAGTGGAAACGCTCACGGTGTAGTTGGTGCCTTGATACAGATCGAGGCACACCTCTGGGCTCCTGCTGTCCGTGGTCAGGTTGACGGTCTCCTCGTGAACGGATTCCACGGGGTCCACCCGGTGTCCCACTACGTGTATCTGTGCCGGGGGAAGAGAGAAGAGAATCCACCGGGACTACAGTTAAAACAACCAAGAGGGACTTTGTGGGGCTGGGTCCTCTTTTCCTACTATTCCCGTTTACACTGCACTCACCCGGGGAGGATTAATAAGGGAAACCTCTGCCAGGAGGTGTTTGATGATGAGGTATGATCAGCCTATAGTGATCAATAAACCCTAAGGAGTGACATAAAGTGAGGAGCCCCTCTGGGGAGTGACATACAAGTGCTTGGACATAAGTCTGGACACCAAATGTAAATACATCTCCATACATACACCCTGTCGAGCGACAAATATATTAAGCACAAAATGTGAAGTAAAATACTCCAGCTATCTTTATAAATCTGCTCATTTTTTTTTAAAGGATGATGGGATTTGGAAAGCAATTAGATTGAGAGGCTCTTCCGGAAGCAAGTCCCTCACCTCATATTCCCCTGAGTCACCATTTCTGCCCTAGCAGGAAAAAAGTAGATTACGTTACTCACCACATACACAGTTGTGGAGTTCATTCTTCCTGGGTTTATTTGCCACCTCACACAGGTGTTATTAATCACTGACAGAGCATTAATTTCTGTAATTATTTCTAAAACAGAAAAAAGAGATAGTCCACTCACAAAATGCATCGACAGGCTTTGGAAAACTCCTAACGGCAACCACGTAGGAGGGCAGGGCTTCCTCCATCTGCCCAGCTAAGATCTCCGCTGCTCACCGTTCATGCTCTGATTCAGACACCGAGTCGGGCAATTCCAGCTACCCCAGGCCAATCGCCCTGTGTATCTTCATCATGAATGAGCCCGGCTTGTGGGGGAAGGAGAGAGTCCTGCCTGCGCAAGTATGGCTAAGAAGTCCAACCTGTGGTTGGTCTGACAGGCCACTGGATGCCACTGGCGTTCCACTCACGTGGGAGGGAAGGAGGCCCCGGGCTGCACCCTGAACCTCCCCTGCAGCCACACAGCTGAGACCTGCTTAGGCCCCTCGTGCCTCTGGCTGATAGAGCGCCCATTTTCAGGTCGCTGCTCTTCCCCAGAGGGAAATGACATGCATCACTACTCGGGACCCTTCCTCAGGGCAGGCAGGTTGGGGTAAATAGAAGGAATTTTCACAAGGTCCCTGGATACTTTTTGGGACTCCTTGCACTGAAGCTACTTGATCCTGATCTAGCAGGAAGCTACTGAGTTCTTTGGCTTCTTTTAAGTATTCTGCATGCTTCATGTAGCAAATTCAGCAGTGTGGGAAACTGTATTAGGGTCTCGGTTCCCTGAGGTAACACAGTTTCCAATGGGCCCAGTTAACCACCTAGGAAGTTGTTCGGATGGAAAGAGAGCAAGGATCTAGCTTTTTAACCTCTTTAAAATCACACTCCCTGCAGATAAATAAAACTATCTCTATTAGTAGCTGAGCTAATCTTGTCTATGAATCAGTCCTAAGGAATTCACACACAAAAATAACCATCACTAAGAAAGGAATTCAGCAAGGCTGCAGGATAGAAGGTCAATGTATGGAAATCAATCGTATTTCTGTACACTAGCAAGAAATACTCCAAAAATAAAATCAAGAAAACAATCTTGCCCTGACTGGTGTGGCTTAGTGGGTTGAGCATCATCCTGCAAACTGAAAGGTCACCAGTTCGATTCCCAGTCAGGGTGAACGCCTGGGTTGTGGGCCGGGTCACCATTTGGGAGTGGGCAAGAGGCAACTGATTGATGCTTTTCTTGTACCTCAGTGTTTTATTCTCCCTTTCTCTCTCCCTTCCCCTCTCCCTAAAAATAAATAAAAATAAAATATTTTAAGAAAAAAGAAAGAAAACAATTTTATTTACAACAGCATCCAAAAAGAATACAATTCCCTACAGGTAGAAGCTCCCCTACCATTATTTCTGGAGAAGGGAATCCTCATTTCGGCAAACAGGAATATCCCACAGCCCAAATTCAGCCTTTCCCACCGAATCCGGCATCCCTCACAGACTCTTCAGATCTCTCGGCCTCACCGGTTCCTGTTCCTGTTCCATCCCTACACGGGCCTTGACTATGTGGGTGTGTGTGGTCTGTCATCTGGGGCTTCCCTGCTGGGGTACCCACACCCAAGCGAGTGCAGCCTGGAAGAACGAGGGAATTGACGCCCCTTGGAGACAGGAGACTGGAGTCCATCTTCCCTTATCTTTGTTTTCCCTGAAGGGCAATCCTACACAGACCTCTCAGGGCGCTGAGGCACAAACGGAGCCATCACTTGCACTTAATGGGCCCGGTGCAGCAAGGCGTCCTTTCCGTTGGCTCTTCTCCCTTCCCTGAGACATCATTCCCTGTGGTATAAACAATAAACACAAGCCCTGTGCCTCCGGCTCTCTTTTCTGGAAATCCCAAGGAAGGACTCTCATCATTCTTCTTGAAAATGAAGAAAAAATTTTTTTCTAATTAAGAAAGAAAATGGCTTTCCTCAATTCAGCTCCTGTCCATCTCTTCTAGTAAATCTCTTCTCAGTCTCCAAGCGGGAAAGGAGACCTGCGCCATAGGCACCTGTAGGGTTGCCTCGTTCATCTTGTACTCAGAAGCAAAGCCACCTTTGGATAAACCCTGGTCTACTGATCTCCTTGCCCATAGAAGATTCTACGTCTTTACTCAGTCATCCCATAAGCAGCATTCCAGAGATTCTATGTCCCACATTTCCTGGTCTTGAATAAGCCCAGGCCAGCTATAGATAAGCGAGAATAAATGGAGGCAGAGACAGGAACACAGGCAAACTCGTGGAGAGACACTGGAGGGTTGCCCACAGCTGTCCAAAGCACTCCTGGGTCTCTACATCAATACTTCTCCCCAGAGCACAGAGAATGTGAAATCAAAGAAATACTGCAGTTTGGACGTGGGCACCCTGAGAGATGCAAAGATTCTATCCACTCACTCTCTTGGGTAGCATGAAGATGACGTTGCCACCAGTCCATTATCAGCTTAAAGAGGGCCCAGACGTTCCTGGCCTCTTCCCTCTCCACCACCCTTCAAAGCCCTAGAGCTCTGGACTCCAGACTCACTCACACATCCCTCTGACACCAACCCACCACCTGGTCCAGAAGGAAAAGGAAACGTCCCACCCTTCACCTTCTCTTTGAGTCGCCAGTAACGCAAATTTCCTTTTCACTCGGGACTTGTCTGCCACCCAAGCAGAGATCAGAAAGGAGACACAAAAGTTGCCTGTCTTGTCTTTCCTTTCTGCTCATTCACTATGACAACTGCAAGTGACATCTCGGAAACGCCATCTGCCTCCAGCTTGTGCCACGCTCTCTGCACAGACGGGACCCGGATCTGATTAGAGGGTGTCAGATAGTTCATCTCAAGGGGCAGTTAACAAAGTTTCATTGCTTTTTCCTCCAGGTGCCTACAGATGAGCTTGAAAGACTTTTTAATAAACATATCAGACATTACACATTCACATTAATATTGCCTTTAAAAAAGAGATGACTTGCACCTGGGCCAGTCTGGCTCAGTTTGTTGGGCATCGTCCCACACACCAAAAGGTCACCAGTTTGATTCCTGATCAGGGCACGCGCCTGGGTTGGAGGTCATTCCCCAGTCAGGGTGCCTATGGAAGGCAGCCAACTGATCTTTCTCTCTCACATCAATGTTTCTCTCCCTTCCCCTCTCCCTAAAATCAATCAATCAATCAATTAAAAGGGATGACTTGAGAGGCTATGTCCTAATTCCAATACCAACACGTGAAAACATTTCTAGCAGTTCTCTGGAATTTACTCCAGAGCTCTTCATTCACCATTAACTGAATGTCCACCGAATGCCAAGCATCTCCCCATGTGAGGCACTGGGCTGTGATGGTGATCAGAACATAAGTCCTTTTTCTCAGGAACACGCTGCCCGATGGAGGGAGCGCATATACAAGCAGGCAAATACAACTCAGTAAGTATAAGAGCAAAGCTACAAACAAGCACCACAGGGTATAGTAAAAGTAGTCAGCGACTGTCCCCAAAGGACCTGGGGAAGCCGGCTTCACTTATGGGATGAACTTAATGGATGAACGGCTGAAGAAGAGGGAAGACGTCTAAGCAGACAGACCAGCAAGTCTAAGGCTTAGAACAGTACAGGCTGTGGCATATTCGGAGTGGGTACAGAGCAGTGCCACACGACTGAGGAAGGGGAAAAGTGGGAAGTGAGGTTGCAGAGAGAGAACCAAGTCAGACTGGGCAGGACCTTGATAGTAGCTCAATATGTGAAGACTGATAAGTAGGTCTTTATAGACTTGATCTCATCTTTACAGCAGTCATAAGGAGCAGTAACAAAATCAATAATGGGAGAACACGTATTGACTTATTGCCACACACCAGTTACTATGTATAATGTATCATTTCTTGAATCTTCAAGATAGCCCCATGAGCTTGCTCCTACTGTGCCCATTTTTCAGACCTGAGGCTTAGAGAAGTTAAGTAACTTGCCAAGGGTCACACAGCTAGTAAGCGGTCAAGTCAGGACTCAACTCTAGACCTGTCCGACTCCAGAGCCTTTGCATTGAAGCAGTTATTCAGTAAAAATGTGAAAAGATGAAATCAAGGCACTGCACTTAAAGTCATAAAACAATTATGATGGAGAAGCAACAGGAATTGAGAAATAAGGAACAACGAGGGATCTCGGCTTCCTGCCAGTCTTTGAACTTGAGTCTGAATGGATTGTCTTTTGCTGCTCTCATAATAAATATAGGAGGAAGCTGACCAGGTTTGTGAGAAAGAGGCTAATGAATTGTGTGTAGGACATGCTAAGTGTGAGTTCTCTACAGACCATCCATGTGAAAAAATCTTGAAAGTCATGCATGTGTAGATAGCAGCTGAAGTCCTGGGTACTGGTGTAAAATCCAGGTAGGACGTAAAGTGGCCCAATGACAGAACGCCAGGAAACACGGGCACCGAAAGGCAAATCAGAGGAGAAAGAGCAATGCAGAAGAGAGGTAAGAGGTGGGCTGAGGGAGCGTGATGTTTAGGGAGTCAAGGACAGAAGATTTAAAGAAGCATCTGCTTCCTCCAAAGCTACCTCCCTTCCTTCCCACCACGACCTCCTCCCCTTGCATCGGAGGAAGGCCTGGAGCTCACCATGAAGGCCCTGGGGGCAGGTTCTCTCTCTCTCTTCTTTCATACAGCTCTTTTCTCTCTGATGGAGTGCCACAGTATCATGACTCCATCTGAAGTTGACTTTGGGTAGAGGTAGGGAGACCAGGCCTGTAGCCTGCCCAGTTGTAGGACATTCAGACATCTCTTGCCAAAAAAAAAAAAAAAAATGCCCACAGCATTCCCTTGATCTCTGCAGTCGAGGTGGGGGGACAAGGCCTCAGTGGGTGATAAAATACTTTCGCTTTGCTTCTGTTCTGGCTGTAGGGTGTGTGTGAACATAAATGTACGTGTGTATAAAGTAATGCATTTTAGTATTCTATTAGCATCCAGTATTCTCTGGGTTACTTTTCACATTGGTAACTCATTAACTTCGTAATTGCTTATTTAATACCCATCTTTCCTGAAGGTAAGCTCAATGATGGCAAAGACTGCGTTTATCTCTTGGACCTAATACAGTGCCTTGGACATAGATATTTAAAAATATTTATTATTTGGTTGATTGGTTGAATGGATGGATGGAGAGACAGATGATCAGCAACGTCGAGTGTTGCAGAAAGGCAGAGGAGAGTGAGGAGTGAAAGTAGAACCTGAATTTGGCCGTTGGGAGCTCTTCATAACCCTGGTGAGAAAGCTATTCAGTGGAGTGGGGGTGTGGGATGCCTGATTCTCCTTCAGGAAGTTGAGAACAGAGTGGGGTGGGGGGAACGGAGGCAGTGAGCAGAGACTGCTATTTCAGCAGCCCCATTGAGGGCGGGGACCGAGCTAGTGCACTCTCCGTTTCCAGTTTGAGATCCTTCTTCTTTATTCAGGGGACCCAATCAAACTGTCAAGCTCCATGGCATTTCTGGTTGAAAACAGTATCTAATTTCAAAAGTAATATACCTCATCTTCCAATAAGACTCATAAACTACCTCCGAGGGCAATTCCCAAACAGAGGTTATAAAACAGACAGATTTTCATAAGGCAGCATCATTAAAATGAGAGTATGGCTTCCCAAGGTGACTCCTTTGAATAAGTGCATATTTGAATAAATTAAATGATAGCAGTTCTGCTGTGTTTACTTTCTTTTTTTAAGTCTTTAGAGTCACATAAAATAAGTAGAATGAGCATGGCTTAGAGTAATGATTTCCTAAAATGCATTATATACGTTAGGATGATTTTTTGGTTGGGCTTAAATAAATTTTTATATTTGTTTTGAATTAACTTTTGTGTATATTCAAAAAAATTCACCTAGTTCAAAGTCATGAGACCATATATATTACAAAAAGTGCCCTTGATAAAAAAATTTAAATTTAAATTTTAAATAGAAGTTGTTTTTAAAAATTACTGAACAAATAATAGTTTTGTCACAGCAAACACTGTCAAGTTGGTATACAAATAATTCACGCTAGGAAAACACTGGCATAGGAGAGACAGCATGGGCTTTCGAGCCTCACAGACCTGAGTTCAAATCCCAATTCTGCCATTTCCTAGTTACTGAATGACCCTGTGAACGCTGCTTTAACGTTCATGGGTCTCAGATTACTCATCTACAAAACAAAAATAGCAACCCTTAACTTCACAGGGTTTTTGCGAGGACAAAATGAAATCAAGCAATAAGGCCTTAGCAGAACTCCGGGGGCGAAAGCTGGCGCGCACTCAGTGGTGGCTGTAATGCTCTACCGTCCAAACATTATCGCACGTATCCAAACAAACCGCAGCCATGCGGCTATTTATATAGATGAGGCCATTCATCCTGGCTGGCCTTTCTTTTCCATCCGAAATGTGTAGAGCCGCAAGTGAGCATCACTAGAGAGAAAAAGGGGAGAAAACAAAACAAAACAAAACAAAACAAAAACGAGGAGCAGAGCCTACTAGGAGGCCTGGCGGACTCGGTGCTGAGTCAGGTGAGGGGGCTCAGAAAAGGTCTCGGCAGACAAACGGGCTGTGCTCCAACAGAGACGTTACCCTTCTGAGAGCGCGGAAGGAGTAAGCATCACCCTTGTAATTATTAACTCACATTCTAAACATAAAATGCCAGATGACCTGTGCAGAATGAAGGCCAGGGACACAGTCTTATCCAGAAGGAATCAACCTCTTTGATCTTGAGGGAAACCAACTCACTGAACATCAAGCGTCTACCTGGGTTTTTCCAGACACTAGTCACCTCATTCTCAGCTGTCTGGAGTTTCCAGTCCAAACCGGCCTTAAGAAAAAAAAAAAGTCTACCGCCTTGCTGGAGTTCACGCTCCATAAAAAACATGTGCAGATGCACACGACTATGCCAGAGAAACCGGGGCTCCCAAAGCATTTTTAACTAAAAACAACCCAGGTAAAACGAAGATAAATGATTCCACCCAATTTGGAACTAAACATTTATGGATAAAAAGAGGGGTAAATGGAATGAAAACAGGGAACAGAGGTGGAAGGCATTCAGTAGAAGATGTGGGGGAGGGGCAGCCCAAAAGTGGACACTGAGGAAGGTGAACTCGAAATACACAAGAGAGGCAGCTGCAGCAGGAGGAGGGGGTGTGAAGAAGTGGGGGGAAACAAGGGAAAGAAAAGCGGGGAGCAGCTGAGCAAGGGCCATAGGAAGCGGCATCTCTCACTGCCTCCCCACCCAGTGATCCTGTGCAGGGCGCTATGAATTAATCAGCATGGAAATGACCCCCTTTATCTGCGGAAATTGAATTTAGCTGCCAATCTTGATGGAGGGCCTAGAGGCCTCCTCACAGAAAGATAACAGCTCTCAGGGAGAATGCCTTGTCTCCCCTTAAATCAAAGCTTGCACAAACCCATGGAAACAGCTGCAGCTGGAGCCACAGACTCTGTGAGAGGTGGCAGGCTGAGGACGGTCATTATAATTAGCAGTTACATAACATGTTTGTTCTTCAAAGTGCTCTACAAGCATCAGCTAATTAATAGCTTACTATGCCCCATGCAGATCCACTGGTTTTTCATGTAGTGACTAATCTTTGTACCTCCATTGAATGCCGAATGGTGGAGGCAAACAGCTTGGGCGACGAGCAAATGGCTGGGTCCAGAAGATATGTCCAGCTCTCTTACCGAGTGACTCCCTACGTAGCTCTGGCCCGGGAGCACGTCCCCAAACATGCATCCAGCATCCCATGAGGCAGCTGCCTCCCTTTCTCCAAATAACTCCTAGAAGTGCTGTTCGAGATGCAATAAGAGGTTGGAATGACCGTCAGTCTGGTCCAACATGGCATTAGCTCTTCTCAATTTCCCCAGTTATTAAGACAGGAAACCTGGAGCTCTTGTCATCAGTTACGGGTTTGTCTTTGCCTTTCTGTGAAGCCTGGGCAAGCCAATGAGCCCTCTGTAGAGTCTCTGGCTTCCCTATCCGTGTCTGCCCTTTGTTGTTTCTATGGTTGCAGTCTCCAGCCTGTATCTTCCTGCACTTGTGGTAGGGGTGACTGAATGGGGAACTGCATGCACAAACAGGGCCTCAGCAGCAGAGATGAGTTCTCCATCCACACCAGGCACGAATGTTTTACCCAAGGATTTCTAGAGGTCCATAAACACCTTGAATCTGTAAAACATTATATATATATGTGGGGGGGTGCATTTCTTTGGAGAAAAGCCCATTTATCCAATTGCCCTGTAAATTCCAAGAAGGTAATGTCTACCAAAGTACCTCATACACAATGTATGCTCCATAGATATCTACTGAATGAATTGATAGATTCCATCAAATTCATATCCCCAAAGTGGTTACAAACCATTGCTCTATGGACAAATAATCACCAGCAGTCCACGTTTTGCTTGCTCCGAAAACTTGGATTGGCAAGACCCAAGACATTCTACCATAATTCTGCTGGAAGTCAAACCAACACCCAGATGAAAGCTCCCTTGGGATTTCCCTCTTCAGTGTTCTGTCTCTGGAGCCAAGAAAGTCAACATCCAGAAATACGTTCCCAGAGACAGACAACCATTTGTCACAGCCCCGACCAACCATCACCACAAATGGTAAGAACCATCGCCTTCTCCCACCTTGTTTCTTGGAGGCACTGGTGTGAAATCAAGCATGTGGAAGTGTACGTTTCTTACTCATGAGATCCTCTTGGAGCAAGGTGAATGATTTCAGTAAAAGGCCTAACACCTATATGGTGCTTTAAATTTCCAGAATGCTCCCCAGAGATGATCTCATTTGATTCCCTCTCAATAACTCTTTAAAGTAGGGAAAGTAGACTTTATTTTTCTACTTTTAGAGATGAGGAAACTGAGGTTTAGAAGGAATAATGCCTTACCAGATGACACGCGGCTTAATACATGGCATTGCTGGAATTTGAACCGAAGTCTCAAAACCCCTTTCACCAGTAATTCTATGTTGGGTTATACAAGTATATCCCAACGAATTGAAAGAAGGGTCTCAAAGAGACATTTTCACACCTACGTGCATAGCAGCACTAGTCACAATAGCCAAGAGATGGAAGCTACACCAGGGTTCATCCGTGGGTGAGTGGGTCAGCACGATGTAGTGTATACATAAATGGAATATTATGCAGCCTTTAAAAAAGAAGGCAAACCCACCATTTATGACAGCATGGATGCACCTGGAGTACATTAAGCTAAGTGAAAAAAGCCAGTCACAGAAGGACAAATATGACACGGTCTCCTTTCTATGAGGTAACTAAATTAGTCAAATTCAGAAACAGAAAGCAGAATGGTGGTGCCAGGGGCTG
>PVKM010012694.1:0-31301 GCA_004027735.1 Carollia perspicillata | reverse complement strand
CACGTGAGAGGCAACTGCACATTGATGTTTCTCTCCCTACCTTCCCCTCTCTCTAAAAATAAATAAATAAAAACCTTCAAAAAATACCACTAATGGAGTATAACCCAAGACAATTGTAAAATGCAGTTTCACCTTGTTGGCCTTTTGTTGTAGTTGTTCAGTGCAGACCTATGACCTGTGGCTGGAGATGAAGATAATACCAATTTCAAGCATCTAGGACATAGTAAGCATTGAATAAATTTCTGTCGACTGGATAAATGGGAAATTTGAATGATCTACTTGGAATTTTTTAAATTTAGAATGAACAAATGCCTTGGTTCTATTTTCATAATATAATAATTTTTATATTTTGGAAACTAGTCTTCATAAAACCATTCCTTTTCTTCCTACTGCTCAACTCCGATCCTGGCACTTAGCAGTCCATGTTTCCAAGCTCATTGGCTTATGTGAGCCTTCTGCTTTCACTGTCAACCCAGAGTACATGAACCAGATCAACCAGGGAGCCTTAAAAGAGGCTGGAGGAATCCAGTCCCCGGTCCTTCCATTCCAAAGCAGACGAATGAACCACTACTAATATAGTTGCACAATACCTAAATCAAGCATTACACATTATGTCTTTTCTCTGTTTTATTCCAATAACGGAATACTTTAGCTTAGTAACTGGTCTTGTGTCAAGGTAGAGAGAGTCATTTTCTACTGGAAATGCAGTTAAATATAAGAGTGAGAGAGATTTCAGTGCAGTGAAAATGAAAGCAGCCGTATTGATAGATTATGAACTTCATCTTAGGCTATGCTGCAAATATCAGCATCTTAGAATAATATGTCGATCACGATAATAGTAATAGCCATTTAGTGGGTGCTTACTGTGTGGCTAGGAGGGACCTGAAGTGCTTTAAATAAGCTCTGTCTCACCTACCATGTGAAATCTATAGGTTTTGACCATTTCTAATAATGAAAGCAATAAAAATAATAGTCACTACCTATTAGGTACCTAGCAAGCTCAAGCCTCATTTATATTCTCTAACTCAATTATCCAAACAATTTTATAAAGTTGGAACTAGTGTACCATTTTGCAGGCCATATCAACTTGCCAGGGCCATACACTGAGAGCAGGAAAGAACAGAGTGAGGGAGTATGGGAATGTAGTTAGAGCCCAGGTTGTCTGATAACAAAACCTTTGCTCTTGCCACATGCTGACTACCCTCTTTTACTCCCATTTGATCTGATACAGTTTGGGCTGAAATTAGCAAAGCCCATGTCTCCCACTTGGCTCTCTGCAGGGTGTTCTAGAGGTACCTCTAAAAGCAGAAAGATAAAAATTTCATTTCTTGTTATGTGTGGGATAGAGGAGAAAGAGTGAAACAACTTTGTTGAGAATGACTGACAAGAGAAGAGAGATCAAGAAAATGTACAATGAGAAAATGAATTTGTGATTTAAAAAAAAACCCACCACAGTAGAACACAGGAGACTATATTGCCATTCTACTCCATGTTCTCCTTCCACTCGTGCGTATTTTCAAACTGGAGTCAGAAAGCCCTGGCTTGTGTAGCTCAGTGGATTGAGCACGAGCCTTCGAACCAAAGAATCTCGGTTTGATTCCCAGTCAGGGCACGTGCCTGGGTTGCAGGCCAGTTCCCAGCAGGGGAGGCACGAGAGGCAACCATACATGGATATTTCTCTCCTCTCCTTCCCTTCCCCTTTAAAGATAAATAAATAAAATCTTTAAAAAAATGGACCCAGAGACATTCAACTTGACCCATTGGTACCTTTCAACAGACTCAGCTCTGCCAAGAAGCTCTGAGCAGCAGCATCCACGTAAAAGTACTGGTGACAGTACTGCCACCCCCGACCCCCACTGACTGTTGGTCCAGGTAAATCCTCCTTATTTTGACTGCTGCTTTTTTCTTCATGGTGACAGTGGACCCTAGTTTCCTGTATTAATTTTTAATCTCTAATCGAGTGCCCCATTTTGCCTCCCTCCTCTAGCTTAGGAGAATGAATCTCCCTCTTAAACTGACTCACCCTCGTCTTCTCACGTCATCATTGATAACAGCTGTGAGGAAATGCACTCTTTTCTAAGTCTGGTCCACTCAGACATTTCCAACCAAGCCAATCCCCAGTGTAACCTCTCAGCGGGGCAAAAAGTTAAGCCTATTTTTTAAAAAGTGAAAGTAAAAAACCTTTACAGAATTACATATTTAAGTATGTAAATACCTTACATATTTAAGTATGGCAATTCCTTTACATATTTAAGTATGGCAATTCCCACTTACTCTCTTCAAATGAAATTTAATATGTGTTTCTGTGTATTTAGTTCTGTAATGAGTACTTTCATCCCTAAGTTTCTGTCTGGGATGTGTTTTTACTTATATGAGAACTGATGCGGACACCAGCTGGTAGTGTCCAAGTCATTATGGATGAAATGAAACAGTCACATGGACTACTGAAACAGGTGGAGGAAAAGCGACAACACGGCTCTCCCTTTTCTCTCAAGGGAAGCAAAAGCCGTGGCCCTTGCCGTGACCGGCCTTTATTGGGTTTCTCAGCACATTACATGATGGCCCTCATTTACTATGCACAGGTTGCTTTAGGTGGTTACCTTTTACAGCAAACAAAGGAGAGGATGTGATGTGATGTAATCACATCACAGAAGAGGGATATTTGCAAATGAAGAGGGGAAAAGTGGTTGAACCAATTATACTTGTCCTTAGAAGGTTTAGCATGGATTTTAGGAAGTTACTTTGCAGTGAAATGTTTGCCACTAGGGGCTGGGCCCACACCACCCAGAATGGTCTCCTACAAGAACAAGACCTGTTGTAGAACGCTTTAACAAGTTTTCTCGGAGTCATTGACTTTTCAATGATGCTTAAAAATCATGTTTTAATACGGGCATTTTGAGGAGGGTCTCAAAAAGATCTAATCTGCATAATCACTTCAGGAATTCTAGAATGTTAGAGCCAATGACAAGTGTATACCCCAAATCCAAATAGTCACTTAGTAAAGATAAAAGCAGACATGGGACTTGCAATTAAGAGAAATGACAATAGTACAGTGGTTAAACACAGGAGCCAAAGAGTCAACGGCCCAGGCTCAGATCTTACCTCTAATACCTACTAGTGCTATGACTTTAGACAAATTTCTTAACCTTTCTTGTGTTTTCTCTGTCAAGTGGCAATTATAATTATAGCACCTAGCATATGGGGTTTTATGAGAATTGAGTGATAGGACATTAAAGTGTGGGAAACTTAGAAACAGCTGCACTGAGCATAGAAATCACTCCATAAATGGCAGCTGTCATTGTAACCAGCAACTAGCTCTGTGACTATTGCAAGTCACAGACCTCAGGAGCTCACTGCCTTCCTCCTTAAACAGCATTGGCCTTGGATCTAGAAGTCCCTGCTGTTTCTGATAAAATATTCTCTCACTGGAAATAGGCTCCCTTGACCAAACAGTGATAAGTTAAATTCTGGCTGGTGGCATCTCACACATTTTAATACTTCTAAGCTCTAGTGTAAATCTCTTCACTATTATTATTCCCTGTGCATGATTCAAAATGTACTACGATTGGTCTGGTAGGTGCAGTAACTCCTGAGAAACCTCATTCTGTCACTAGAGATACAGCCTTTGAGGATCTGTCTGCGCCGTTTGTCAAACTTTGCAGCCCTCGGTTTAATCTCTCAACCGAGTGGTTGTCTTCTAGAGAGAGGTCATTCTAAAGTCTGTCCAGGTAGCCCATTTCCCTCTCTCCCCCTGTCCTCTCTTTACGGGCTCCCTTCTCCTTTAGGATTAGAGACCAGAATCATAGTGAGGATTCATTCAAAATCCGTGCCTCTCCTCCTCTTGGTGACGGGAGAATTTAATATCTGTGTTCATCATGGGAGGCAGACGGACATAATGTCCTGACTCCATTTCTTCTTCGCTGTGTAATACAAGGCAGTTTTTCTTGATACCTTTGAGCCTCCGTAAATAAGGGATATTATGAGGGTGAATTAAGTGGAATGATGCACCTAATTGGTATCAATTATTGCTGTAATTGGCTCTGTTTTTCCACGTTTCCTCTCAGCAGCTATGTCAAGATCTTAATACTTCATTTAAATCTAGTCTATTCTCTTAGTGATTGCCTGAATCCTCTTTACCACCCGATATCGCTCAGATTTTGTACCCTGCTTTTCTCATTAAAATACTTCTGCTTTGGTGATTTTCCACGTCCCTTTCAAAACATGTATTCCAACTCCTCTGCTTGCTTATGTGCAGCTCCACACAGTTTAAAGCAATTACCATTCCATTTCTTCCTAATGTACAGCTTTGGTAGCCCCTCTTGCTTGCCAGAGAGGCTCCTTCTCTGAAACCCTAGAGGACTCAGGAGGGAAGCTCCTGGAGCCGCTGCTGAAACTGATATTCAGCCGATTTCAAACCCGCTGCAGCTGCATCCATCTGCCTCAGATGGATGCCCCAGGCACCACCACTGTCCCTGCTCACTCCAGAGCCCGAGGGCTCCGAACCTGAAAGGAGTCCCTGGTAGCTGCGCAGAGGGAGAGAATCTGGACAAAGTTCCCAAGTCAGACTTGCTGGCAAGCACACAATAGAATAATGCTTCAGGATATGGGTTTTAGAATCAAGACAAGTATATACGGTTAGATCCTAGCAACACTACTTTGTATCTGTGTAGCCTGCAGCAAGCTATTTTAACTTTTCTGACTTGGTTTTATTGATTTAAAAACATGAAGATTAATAAAAGAGTACCTACTTTTTAAAGAGGTTCTTAGCATTAAATGACAATGCATTTGAGAGGGCTTAATAAATTGCCTGGTGTATTATAGTATCATCATCATTACTGTAAATATGATATGTAGCTGAAGATGTATATACATATGTGAAGATGATATGCATACATATATGTACACATACATCTTCAGGTGCATATCATATTTATAATTATTATAATGATACTACGATATGCCAGACAATATATAGATGAAAGATTCATTCATCTCCCCACTGCCATGGTGTCTCCGTAAGCTGATACACCTTCCCCAGAATAATACGCCAGGTTTTAGCTGTTCATCATCCTGTTCTGCCCCTGCGTCTCCCTACTCCGTTATCCAAAAAGCTGTCAAAGTGTCTTTTAAAACATGTGAACTAGATTATGTCACTCTTCTATTCAAAATGACTTTTATTGCATTTAGGAAAAACTCTAGTTTTTGACAAGTCCTCCTCACGTCATACCTCTTTTCTGCACCCCTCAACTACATTTCTGCCCTGTTAGGCTCGCAGTTTTTCAGGTGCACGTATCCGCTGCCCGCCCCCCGGCCCCCACCCCCCTCCCCGCACGGAGTGCTCTAAAGCAAACCATTTGCCTGTCATTATGTTCCATTTCTTCGGGTCTGAGCAGGGTTTCCTCAGAGAGGTCCTCCTTCACCCCCTTGTCTTCATTGTCCTTTCACACTCCCCCGTAGCACTGTGAATTTCCTTTTAGAAAGTTTATCCTTATTTGCATTTCCATATTTATGTTTCCAATTCTCAGTGTAATATCTGCATCACGACCAGTCTTTAAGCACAATGAACACAGGGCTCATTTTGTTCATTTCTCTACACCAGGTCTCTAACCCAGAGTCAGAAGCATGGTAGATGCTTCGGGGGTATTTGGAGAATCAGTGTTGAGTGACTATGACAAACACAGGCCAGAAGCTCTTTCAGCTGTTGCCTTAGCAAACTTACCCTCCTCAGCACCATCAACAGGATCTTCACAAGAGCAGTGCTCTGATGTGTTGGATGACTGCTGTGTGCCAGCCCGGTGCCACCCTTTTCCTGTGTACGTTCTCATTTAATCTTCATTACATCCTACCACACTTTAAAGATAGAGGAAAACCATATTCAAAGTCACACAGTTATGGTGGAGTCTGGAATCAAGCCGATACTCACTTGACTTCAGATCTAGGACCTTGCCACAAAGAGAGAACTCAGCAAGTTACATGTTACCCAGAGGAATACGTTAGTGCTTTTCTTTTTCTGAAAAAAAAAAAAAAGCCTAGTTTTTGATATCTCTGCCAAAAGATATATTCGGATGCTTCAGATTTCCAAATGACTAAGATATCAGACTTGAATCAAAACTGTCTTCTTTTAGTGCTTATGGAAACAAATAAGAACCTGCTCGTGTCCCAAGTTCGTAAATCTTTTCACGATGTTTTTTTTTTTCAGCATGTCACTAAGGTACGAGAGAGAGAATTAGAGGTACTATTGCTCAGATATCAGTGAACCGCTGCACAGATCTTGGAGGGGCATTTGTCCCATCATTCTGCATAGGTCCTCATCATTGACAGTGACCTTTTTAACTAGTAAGTAAAGACAGGGTCCATCTTAATTTACAAAGGGAAAAAACATTGTAATGTAATAGGATTGTATTAATGGCCTCTTACAGCAGAGGTATTATATCCCCTTAAATGATCATAGTACTTTAGTTACTTAGTCATTCCAGAATTGAATTGGAGAGTACTCATTTCAATAGACTTTTTATTCCATTTACCTTTTCTTTAAGAATAAAAAAAGACATTTACAAAAATTGTCATGCATGAATATCATCACAGAGAGGTATAGATTCTTAAAAATAACTGCAGGAATTTGTATGGCAAATACTCTGATCACAAAGGAAATCTACCTTTTTCTGGTTGACCTTTTAAAATGTCATATTAGTTAGCCAAGGGTAACAGATGGCCAACTGCATGCAACATTAAACTGACCTGTATAACCAGGATTCAGAATTTTTAACTTTCATTTGAGTGTCTGGGAACATTATAAATAACTTTCTGATTTTCTGCTTGTGATATTGTATACATTTACTCCTGCTCAACTTCACAACATACCTCTAACCAATAAAAAAAGTTCTTTATTATTTTCACGTGATATTGTGGACTATTTCATTAGCTTGGACTACAAATATGGTCACCATATTACTTGGCTCAGGCTGCCCTAACAAAATATCATGGACTAGGTGGTGTAAACAACAGAAATTAATTTTCTCACAATTCTGAAGGCTACAAGTCCAAGCTCAAGTTTCTGGCCAATTTGTTGCCTGGTGAGAGCTCCCTTCCGGACTTGACAACTTCTCACCGTGCTTTCACACTGTGGAGGGCATGCGAGGGGAGAGAGAGAAGGAGCGGGACAGGGGAGGAGATAGAGCTCGGGATTTCTCTCGTGTCTCCTCTTCTAAGGACACTAATCCTATGAGATCAGGGTTCAACTTTTATAACCTCATTACCTCATTTAGCCTTAATTACCTCCCAAAAGTTCCATCTCCAAGTACAGCCATGCTGGGAATTAGGGCCACAACATAAGAAAGTTGTGTGTGTGGGTAGGGGTGGTTGGGGTCCCAAACATTCAGTGCACACAGTCACATTTATTTTATTTTTAAATTAATAAATCCAGTCTCCATATAGTTAAAAAAGCAGGAAGCTAAGAGTCTTCTCCTTGAAGCCACATCGTGTCCTTAATTCATTTAACAACTTTTACGCTTTAATTGTTGCAAAAAAGTCTATTTTGCTTTCAAACCTTAAGCACAGACAACGTAAAAATCAGATCAGTTTTCCAGGAGAGCCCAGCTTTCTGTCTACATCGTTTTGCCTCTACTGCAATGATGACATTGAACGCAGGTTCCACAAAATCCTGTGCTTCAGTGATTCCCTGATTGGCCCCAGCTTCGAAAATCACAGAGGCACCCATGATTTGGGTTCCAAGATGGTAGTTCAACCGCTAGAACACTGAACCTTGCACAGCCCTTGCCATAAACACCACATACAAGTATAGATATCGAACCTAAGTCACCAGTTCAGACTTCTTCACTCATGAATTTCCTTTCAGGGCCTTGATTTCCTTTCTGGCCATAAAACATTCCCTCAGAGTAGTGTCTGAACTTTAAAAGAAAAGGACCATTGGTTCTTATGAATGTTTATTGACCTCTTTCCTAGCAACAAGAGCTATATATCCAGGGCTATTACTCAGGGGGACTTCCTTTCTGAAGCCCACAAACATCTTATACTATTCCCCTGGGACAGTGATGCCTGGGACTCTTTCATCTGCAAAACCGGAAAAGTCTATTAGAATGATTCTTCTGTGTTTATTTTTCATTCACCATCTTTATTCATATCTTCATCTACCAGGCCTCTGAATAATCAAGAGGGTCTTCTTTAGGACCCAGCCAACTTAGAAAGTGAAAGAGTTGGGAATTATAAATATTCAAAATTCATTTTCTCCCATCAATTGATATTTTCTGTCATGTTGGAGGAAACAGAATTAATAGGAGAATTTGGGCAATGGCATATCAAGCAAATAGAAACAAGACCTAGAGTGCATAACACCTGGAAAAGTGGACAATGACATTTGGATGGTGACCCCTGGAAATGTCTTCAGATGGTGTGAAGGATTTGGGTATATGGGCAGGCTTCACAGAGCACATGGCAAAGACACTTCATACATACATGTGTGCATGGCTGTGCATATGCAGGAATATCAAGGCATCAAAGGGGCACTCCCTAAACATATCAAGACAGGATTTGCCTAGGATGGAAACATGGGTCTTTTGTTAGGAAAATACTAAAATTAGAATTAAGTTTGTCGTCCGGTTCCCAGGGAGGAAACTCCAGTATTCGGAACAGCCAAGAGGTTCTAAGTAATGGTATTAAAAGCATACATTCTTCAATGCTCACAAAAAGATGATTCAGATCTTGTCTTACATTTCTACAATACTCAAAGAGCTTAGGGATACGCTGCGTAAGGCTCCGGCGGTACTATTTCATATTCACTCAATGATCCAGTTTCAAACTTACACTCAAGCATGCCTATTCATGTTTCCCTTAGCCAAGGAGACTTTAAAATAGTTTGAAGGCACTAGTCTCATGTGATCTTTTGTAGAATAAAACATAGGTAGGTAGGGCTATCAAAGACAGCTGCCAGCCTCTTCAGAGATGGCTGTAGCTAAAGATCATATGCTTCACACAAGATCATATGCTTCCCAGAGGGACCCTCATCTAATGACTGACAGAGGCAAGGGCATAAAGGTCCAGCTATTAGGACTCCAAAGGGACATCTCTGATGAGCTACATTAGCTCCCAAGCTTCCCCTGGGTTGGCCGGAAGATGCCACCCAGCCTACCTCATGGTGTGACTTCTCCTTCTGTCCATCCCTGCTTCCTCCCACTCCCTTCCAATGAGGCTGACTATGGCAGATGTGGTAGTTGCCCCCAACATCATTATTTTTATACTTGATAATGCAATGCCCAATTTTGGGTGGGAATGCTGAAACTCAGATAAAAAAAATATTTCCTAAAATAATTATTTCTTTGTAATTGATATAGCGAAGGAACTAGGTTTTGTCATGAAAAGGAAAAAAAGTAGGTTTTCTAAATTTTACTTTTTAGTTACAGTTCACATTCAACATTATTTTGTATTAGCTTCAGGTGTGCAGCTTAGTGGTTAGACAGTCATATACTTTACAAAGTGGTCCCCTTGACATTTTTGAGTACCCACCTGGCACCATAAAGATTTGTTGCAGTATATTGACTATATCCTTCCCTGTGCTGTGCTTTTGCATCCCTGTGACTCTTCTGTAACTACTAATTTGTATTTCTCTTTTTTTTGCGGTTTTTAAAAATATTTTATTTATTTATCTTTAGAGGGGAAGGGAAGGAGAGAGGGAGAGAAATATCAATGTGTGGTTGCCTCTTGTGCGTCCCCTGCTGGGAACTGGCCTGCAACCCAGGCATGTGCCCTGACTGGGAATCGAACCGCGGTTGTTTGGTTCACAGGCCCATGCTCAATCCACTGAGCTATACCAGCCAGGGCTAATTTGTATTTCTTAATCCCTTCACTTTCTCACCCAGCCCTCCAACCTCCCTCCCCTGCCCTTCTGGCAACCATCAGACTGTTCTCTGCATCTATGAGTCTATTTCCATTCTGTTCTTTAGATTCCATACATAAGTGAAATCATATAGTATTTGCCTTTTTCTGTCTGACTTATTTCACTTAGCATAATACCTACCAGGTCCAACCATGCTGTTGTAAATGGTAACATTTTATTCCTTTTCATGGTTGAGTATACAATACTCCATTGTACACTCTCTTGGATCTATGATGAAGCAACATGCTCAGTAAGGTAGCAGAGTAACATAGGATCCTGGGCACTTGATACGTGTGACGCCACAGCAGAAACCCAGACTATCTACTACTAGGTTTTTCTTATACACACACAAAAAGACAACCTTTCATTATTTAAGCAATCTCTGAAAAAGTTTTTCTTTCTTTTTCTTTTTTTTTCTTTTTACTTACAGCTGAACCTAAACTAAAAAAATATACAAGAAATATGGGGCGGCGGAGATCGACAAAGGGTAGAAACAAAGACAATTCGAAAGATGAAAATAAACAATCCAGGAAAAAATAAAACATGTTTCTGTGGCCGAGAAAGCAAATTGTTCAGATCAGAGCATTCAAGTTGTTTCCTGGGAAATACCTGTAACTAATCACTCATCTGACAGGTCTGTCAAAAAAATTGTACTGAGAGGCAGTTTAAAGGGCTATTGGAAACTGAGGAAGGCTTAGTCAGAACTTCAAAGACAGACTAAGTGAAAAACAAACAAACAAGATTTTAAGAATTCAGTAGCTACTGGGGAAATGAATTACATAAGAAATCAAAAGCATCATAGTATTTTACCTGGTACAGCATAAACAACATTTATGTAGTCAAAACAGTGAAAACACTGAATATCCTCTAAAAATTGTAATACAGTAGTCCCCCCTTACTTGTGGTTTTGCTTTCCTCAATTTCAGTCACCAGATGTCGACTGCTCAAAATATTAAGTGACAAATTCTGGAAATAAACAATTTAACTTTTAAATTGAGCATACTTCTGAGTATCCTGATGGAATCGCAAGCCATCCTGTTCCTGCCTGCCCAGGACAGAATCCATCCCTTTGTCCAACATATTGACATTGTATGTAGAGCACCATAAACTATTTTGAGAACAAGAATACATTCACATAACTTTTATGGCAGTATGTTGTTAGAACTGTTCTATTTTATTATTGTTGCTGTTATCTCTTTCCATGCCTAATTTATAAACTGAACTTTATCATAGATATGTATGTATGGGAAAAAGACATAGTATGAGATCTGTTCAGAAGGTATCCAGCCATCTAATATGAAAAATAGAGATGTTTATTGAAGAAGACACAAGATACAAGAAACATTGTACACAGGACAATCATGTCTCAGTCCCCTTGAAAGTAAGGCACCTTGGGACCTCATATGGTTCTCCTAATTGCCATCAGCTGCCCTGTTGTATTTTCCTGAATCTCATCTACAGTTTGAAATCTCTTCCCTTTCAAAGGAGATTTTAGTTTTGGGAAAAACCAGAAGTTGCAGGACACCAAATCTGGGCTGTAGCAGGGCTGAGTCCCCTGGGTGATTTGATGTTTTGCCAGAAAAACTCTGCATGAGACATGATGCATGAGCAGTTGCGTTGTGATAAAGCTGCCAATCACCAGTTGTCCATAACTGTGGCCTACTGAATCATCCAAATAGTTTATGGGGAGAAATGTTCAGACTTAACGCAAAATTCGATGTAAGTTTGTTGCTCTACTTGCTCAGTTATTTTGAATACAGTGGACCTACAGTACACATGCTCACCCAATTTATTGTCTACTGCCCCCACTGACTAGTACAGTGAAGTCATCATTGTTCACACATGCACATTCCAGTCCACTCTCCTTGGTTGCCAGGTTACACTGATGTTGCACGAACCATTCTTGTTATAATAATAATGACTGGACTTTTTCCGGACAGACCTTGTGTACATATATAGAGTTCAGTATCATCCATGGTTTCAGGCATCCACAGTGGGTCTCTGAACTAATCCTCTGTAAATAAGGGGAGGCTCCTGTACACTGAGAGGTGGTGATTGTTAAGGGAAGAGAGGACAAATTGTGAGTGAAATCCTCATATACCATAATAGGACATTTTTGTTGATGAAGAAAGAAAATGTAGTATATGCATATTTTTTTGAATTATGAAGGTAAGTATCTAGAATACAAGGTAAAAAACCAGTTGTCCCTGGGGAGTAAGACCAGGGGATTGAGGGAATTTCATATTTATGTATTTTAACACTACCATTACTTTTTTGCAAAGATTTCTTTACATATAATACTTTGAAAAATAAAATAAAAAATATAATTTTATTTTAAAAAAATCAGGGAACAAAACTGAAAAGGGTTAAGAGGAAAGCCTAAAGAAACATAAGAAATAGATAGCAAGAAAGACTGAAGAAGCTAAAAGCCCCAGAATGCTTTAAATATCTTTGCAATGTCATTTCTTAGTACATGACATGAACAAAATCTGAGCTATGACAGTTATAATTATTGCAATATACTAAAATTTCCCCAGAGAACTTTAGCTTTCTGCCAATTCCCATAAGCTAAATGTCCTGAACTTTCCTTCTCACAATTCATGTTCTCCCCAGAAGGAAACAGCCACGCTTCACTCACTTCTAGAATTCGCCATGTTGTGTGGTACTTCAAACTTCAAAAGACATTTAAGATCCAGGATTGCCAAGGGAAAGGTTTTTTTCAGTATCTACGAGTGCCACAATCTCCATAGTAAACTGCTAATGCAATAAAAAAGGAAAAAGCCTTAGCCATTCTTAAGACTGCAGGAAGACTTCGTGGGGCTTAAAAGTTGGTTAGGTCCTCCTGTTGAGGGCTAACTTCTCCTCTTTGTGACTATATATGTCTTTTAAAGTATTGGTACCAGAATCATTCCTTAATGATTATTATCATCAGGAATCCCTGTTTTACATTACTTACAGAATCTCTGCTTGATGGATGAAATAGCTTTTTTATTGATTTTTATGTAAAATATTTCCTGGCTTTTTTTTCCCCTGTGAGATTTTCCTGTTTCTCCCCCCTTTGTTTATCCATCACATGTGTCTCACTGTCACTATTATTATGAGTCTTACACATGTTTACAGATGAGATGTGTACGTGAGTGGGGCTCATCAAAAGTTTATCCCGGTTTGCTTCCTAAATCAATAAACTCTGTGCCAAATAGTCAACTGTTTCAAACTCTTTAAAAGATACATACATGACCAATATATCCCTTTATTTAGCTTTTCTCCTTCACTAATCAAAACTATTTAGATTTAGTTTTTTCAAAAATTTTAAATTAAAATTCTTTTAAACTTGCTTTTTATATCTGAAAAGTGTTATTAAACATGGTCTTCCCAGCCTGCTTTAAGTGTTAATTAGAAGTTCCACGAATGGAAATGTTCTGGCTAATATTTGCTGTGTAAAAAATAATACACTAATACCTGAGCTGATAAAAAAACAACTATTTTAATTTACTCACAATTTTGTGGTCAAAATGTAGGAAGGGCTCCGCTGGGCACGTCTTGCCTGGGGCCTCCTGTGCAGTTGGAGTCCATGTCTGCGCTGCATTTACACGAAGGTTCACTGGGCCCGACTCTCCCCAAAGATTCACTCACAGAAAGACAGTTGATGGGAGCTCTTGGCTGGGAGGTCACTTGGGATGCCCCCTGAGCACTCCACACAGCCTCCGGTATTTGGGTTCAGAGAAGTCAGGCCCCTTGACTAGAGGCTCAGGGCGCCAAGGATTCCAGCCAATAAGATGGAAGCTGCATGGCCCTTTTGGCCCGGCTTCCACAGCCACTCAATGTCATCGCCACTGCATTGTATTGGTTAGTAACAGGACACAGCCCCACTCAGATTCACAGATAAAAATCCTACCTTTCGCTCAGGTTGAAAAAAACTTGTGACCATGTGTCTTAAGCACAAGAAATATAAATGTTGAGTTAAGTAGTAATAGCCCAAGCTCATATGGTTGTTTTTATGGTATTTTTGAGACTTCATAATAAATAACCTTGTTGAGCTTACTAAAGTTGTTTTCTACCCCAGACTGTTTTTTGTTCTCTGACAAATTTATCATAGTAAGGTTTTAAGAAACATGATGATTTTACCAAATAGATGTTACAGTGGAGAGTTGCTAACCATCTCCCATCACGTTATTAAAATATTTTCCACATATTGACTATTATATTTCTCTCCTCAATGTTTCCTTTCTCTTACCCCCACCTTGTAACCCACCACCACTCTTCCTCCCCTTCTTATTCAATATGCTTTGACTTTTTGCTTTCATGTGATGCTAAGTGCTGGGGATATTGTGATGAATAAACCATATCCCCTGTTCTACAGGCGCTAGCATTCTGGTGGGGAAAATGGGAACTGAAACTGTCAAATAATGTGGTAAATGTGATTGCAGAGACATGTGCAGAGGACTGTGGGAGTGCCGAAGCAAGATTAAAGCTCCTCAGCACCTAAGTAATTCAAGAGAGGGCTATAAAAATCCATCTTCAATTTATTTTCTAAGAGTAAGAAAGAGGAGATTCCAGGTCTGAGATTCATGACCATGTCACCTACACATTTCTGGATCATGCATTTCCAAATATAATTCATTTTATCTCCCAAACATAAGATTCTTCTAAAAATAGTATCCACATTTATGCAAACATCCAAAAGTAAGCATTAATTTGAAATCAACTTACCCTTCCCCCAATAGTCAAACCACTGAAAGTCAGCTTCTTAGGACGTAGCAGAGATAGCAGGAAAACCCCTTGAGATTGTTGGAAGTGCTAATCCACTCCAGTGACTGAATTCTCTCAGCTCAATTAAAAGAGAAATAACAGGCATATCTGCTCATGCAACGTGAAATATTTATGAGGATAAAAGACCTGTGACAGTGTCTTTCACTATTAGTTCACAGCTAGGAGGAAGAATTACTTTGGAGTCCCTCATTTAGTTATCATTCCTACGACAAAATGTTCCAACTATTTCCCTTTTGGTTTAGTTTGAAAACACAATGACATCCAATCTCTGATGATTTTAAGGTAGTTCCTTCCCTTCGCTCCCTCAAGAGAATTTGGGTCTTCGGTGTTGTTGACAAGACAGAGGGAGAGGAACTTCTCCTTTTACTGAAGATCGTCAGCACATTGTACTTAGCAGAATGCCAGGTTTCTAACGTGATTCAGTTGAACATTTGGGCTAAGTTCTGGAGACGTTTAAGGCATCCTGTGAGTAGGTGAGTGAGCTCTAAGATATTTAATAGACAGGAACAATTGCTTGTGGACTAAACACTGGTTGTTCTTTGACACTTTTAGGTTGGAGGAAAAGATCAGGGAAATGTTCCTTTTACAAGCTAGCCTGCACTAGGTTGGGACAAACTTGAACATAGAGATGTTGATTGTGCCCTTCCGTCTGAATTCCCGGCATCCAGCATAGTGCCTGACCAGAGCATGCGCTCAATCAATTTCACTAAATGTGTGAAGCGATGAATGTGATGTGCAGACTGCAACATAATTCAAAAAAATCCCAACTACAGCTAAACAAAGGGTAGGCAAATTAAGTTGCCCTATATTTGAAGTTTGAAATTTCATTTTCCTTGGTGTTATCTGAAGACAGCACCTGTTCTTATTATCCTAACCATAAATCTTGAAGAAAGGCATGTAATAGTGTCATCTGATATAACTGTTAAGAAAGATGCATAAAAATAGAAATGAGGACTCTTTTGGGTTAACAGAATGTGGTAATGAGTTAGTCTGCCCCCACAGTGAGGGGGAGATAGAGCAATACTGTAATGATCCACTTAATTATTTCTAATGTATTTTTGATAGATGGATGTTATAGCTTAGCAGATGTGACAGTGACATTGATTCTTCACAGTGACAGACTTTCATTACATATTTTACAGTTCATTACAGTGTTTTTTCCTAATATTTAGCCTTCATTTCTACGGCTGCTTGAAGTTGATTGTCTCGATTTTAAAAATGATGGGTTTTATCTTGCAGGCTGACACACACATTACATTCTAATTCCCGTTACGATCAAAGGAACACAGAATTCTTACCATGTCAGGGCTCTGGCCCTGCCTCACAGAACTAACACTCCACACCGCTGTTCAGTTCTTCTTTTAGCGAAGCATCCATCCTAGTTCCTTTGTGCAACTACCATGGCCCGATAGCCCAGTTCCCTTTACCTGGGCACACTGAAACCAAATGTTAATAAGGACTTAGGGAGTCAGGCTGAGCCTGCTTCTACATTTTACAAAAGGGGAAATGCTGTTTGTGGAGCAGCCATGTGCATGGACTTTCGTGATGAACCTGTTTCGTTCTTCTGTTGCTGATTTCCCTTTTCTTATTCTTACTCTGAAACCCGTTAACCATAAAAATGATTAAATGGCCTGCTCTGGAACAGTTCCTTCCTTTTGGTTAAGGGCATTGTGTGTGTGTGTATTTAATTTTTCTTAAAAAAAAGGCATTTATTTGTAGCTTTTTGTTCTAGCTATAATTGTAGCAAAAACTACATGGGATGATAGATTTTATGTTTAAGTTTTTCATTTATCGATTGATATATATATTCACTTATAAATATGAATGAGCTCTATGAGTTGGTGTGTGCTTATTGCCTTTTGTCTCCCAGTTTATAGATATTGTTTCTACTTCGTTCATACTGGAGAACTATGTTACAGCAGGTTTCAGATCGCACAAGATTCTTAACCAGACACTTATTTTACACCTATGGTGAAACAAGCACTATTTTCAAACCTGGGAGTCTGAGATAAATTAAACCTCCTTAAGGTACCTACCTCAAGGAGTCTAATGAGATAGAAAAATGCATGAAAATATGTCACATTTGGATGCTTTCATAGATATCAGAAAACCCAACTAAATCTGGCAGTTTGTTGACTCCAGTTATCAGGAAGCTCAAAGGAAGAGAAAATTCAGCTCAGTTTAACTCTGACTTTCATTCTATTTGTGATTCTTGAGTCTCTTCCCTCCTGCTGTGCGTCAGCTTTTTCAGGCTAACTTACTTTGCGGCTCTAAGCAGAAACAGAGACTACATGCTCCCTCCCTCCTCAACCATTGACCAAAAGTTTACACTTGACCTTGATTTTTTGAGGCAACTGTGGCTAAAGAAGTGCCATGTTTGAGCTGGCTTAGGACTGGTTGCGTCTTTTCCCTTAACCAATTGCTATAGCCTAAGGGGATATGATTAGAGTGAATTGATTTGTGACTTTGAGCAAAGGGTAGAGTTAATTTCCTGCAAACCACAAAGGTGCTGCACAACAGGGAAAAAACGGTGATCTAGAGGGAAATCCAGGTATCATTGCAGAAGAGAATGGTGGGATACTGATATTGGTAGAGCAATCAATGAATATGTGATTGATCTAGACAGCATCAGTTCCCCACCCATTCCCACTTTATGTTCAGACTCATCAATTTATGATCATGGAAACTTGATTGCAAATCCAGTCCAAATTGTGCCCTGGCCAGGTAGCTTAGTTGGTGAGAGTGGCATCCAGATATGCTGTGGCTGTGGATTCGTTCCTCTGTCAGCGCACATCAAGATTCAACCAACGAGTGCGTAAGTAAGTAAGACAAACGAATGTTTCTCTCTCTCTCCCTGCACCCCTTTTCTCTCTCTTTCTCTCAGATCAATAAAGAAAATTTTTATGGTCCTAATTGCTCTACATCGTTAGTAATGTGACTTTGCAGGTCTTCACATCGAGCAGCAGAGTCAATTCTCCTATCCCTCGAACCTCAGCTACGTTAGTGATTTAATTTAACATAATAATGCCTTAGAAATAATGGTGGGCCGGCTTTGAGCTTTGGAGGCTTCCCTGCACTCTCTTGAAACCCTGCTGCCTCTGTGAACCAGCCTGGTCTAGTCGGCTGGGAGATGGGAGACAGCCACAGAGCAGAGACAAGCCACCCCAGGTGAGGCCATCCCATACCCATCAGTGGCACAGCATTTAATCACTGAGCCCATCACGACCAGAAGGGGCTGGTGAGGAGGTTAAAGCAAGGGTTGTGTAGGACCACGACTGCTGAGTCATGATCTGAAACCCAATACACTCTTAAAACTACAAGGCTTTTATTAATTTGTAGTAAGCTTATTTTGCTGCAAAACCAACTCAGAATTTATGAAAGCCTTCTAACACTCTTTTGTTAATCCAAACTAGTGTAAATATCCATATCCATACTTTTTGTTGAAACAGATATTAATGTGTTTGACCACAGGGTGCTTCCTCAGATCCCACTGGTGATTTTACAAAATATATTATTTATGCAAAGTTTTAGCTTTCTAAATTATAAAAATACAAAACTCAAATCAAACCAAAACAAACAAAATTCAAACAAACCAAAAAACCCACCTGAATCTATCCTGAAATATATATCTATACATCTGTAATAAATGTGGAGAACCTGAAAATCCATTTTGCACAGAAAAATTTTTAGCCATCTTCTCTCTTTTTGCTTCTTCCCATCTGCAACATTTTGATTCATAATAAGAAATATATATTTTGTATAAATCACCTAGTCTGCTATTACTGCACACAAATATTTCCTATAGTTCTATTCTTTTTGACCTATATAGATTTAAATTTTTTAAAATTAAATTTAAAATATTTTGAATTTTTGAATAAAATTGGGATATCTGACTTTCATTGATGTCTGAATTCACTCAAAACAAAAATCAGGTAATGCAGTTAGGGGACACTTTAGGAAAAGCACTTGTTCTTAGTTTGGCCACAGTCTTTCTTCATCCCTATTTTCTGTATCCAGCCACTTTATTTACTCATATAACATGTCTACCTGGCATTGTGCTTTTTGTTCCTAAAGTCTTGATAGTAAATGAGGTCTTCATTACTCTAAATTTCAGTTATTTTTACTTTCTTCCATCATTTAGAAGAGCCAGCTTGGGACACAAAGTAAGTCATATTCCTTGTACCGATTCCTATTATATGACAGTACCTGTAACCAGCCAATTATAAGAATGATTTTCTCCCCTCCCCACAGCCTAGCCTCTCCTGATAACTCTAAATCTACCAAGGATATTGACAATCAATCCTTATTCTTATGCTGAAGAAAGAAAACTGGAAAGCATCCTCAATCATCATTATAAGGGAATGATTAGTAAACGTCCCCACACTACCCCTCATTCACATGATAAATGTACTTCTCAGAATCTATTTTTCCATTGATTAACTTAATGTAATCATGATTCTTCCTCCCACCTCTCACAAAATATAACAGGAAAAAATTAGACATATTAAAAATTACGTAGGATCAAAATTGTTACATAGACTTCAATACATCATTTTACTAGTGTCAATCATTTTGTAAGCATAGAATGAGGAACCACTGTTGCCCATGTGTTTTACCATTTCGTGCCCATGATGTAAAGTTACAGAAAGAATATATTGGTTCTCAAGCAGCTTAAATTTTATCTTGGAAGAGAGACCACATAGCGGCAGCAGTATAAAATATACATGGAATATTTCCATAGATGTAAAATGAGAGCATAAAGGAAATACGTTATCCCACTAGAATGTCAGTTAGAAAAGTAATGTGATTTGGGGGATGTTAAACAAGAAAGGCTCTTGGAAAGGTCTTTGGGTCAGATTTTGAGCGAAGTTTTGGATATGGGCTTAGAGGAGAAAGAGATGAAGTTATTTCAGCAAGTTATTATGTTTTTCGTTTTGCAGATCTTTCTTTTCAGGACCTCAATCAGCTCACATTTATTCTTTTTCTGCACGATCTTGAAGGATATTTTGTAGTATGTTGTCACTGAATTGATATTTTTGAAGCTCAAGAATATGCAGACAGTGAAGTATACTATGTACACTGGGTGTCCAAACTTTTGGCATCCTGGGCCACACTGGAAGAAGAAGAGAGTCTGGGGCCACATTTTAAATACACAAACACTAACAAAAACTGATGAGCAAAAAAAAATTTTTTAAGTAAATTTATGATCTTGTGTTGGGAGGTATTCATAGCCATCCTGGTCTGCATGCAGCCCATGGGCTGTGGGCTGGACACCCCTGACAGAAATAGGAAATAAGAGAGAATAACGTAGATAAATAATCATCTCTAGTATCAGTTCAGTCTTGTCATTTTCTTCACTCTATTCAGTAGAAACAGTGCACTTCCTGAAGGAGGAAATATGACAGTTCATACATGAAAACGGACTTTAAGGAGCTCACAATTGCTATTAGACATTTAGGCTCCTAAGTGAGAAATTGAACAATATGCAGTAGCCACCTAGATGTACAAGTCAAGTCACAAGGTGGTGGCTTATAAATACTTTAAAAAATTGGTGCTGACAAGGCCTAGCACAGTTCATCAGAGGCAGACTCTTTGGGAGCTGGCTTGGAGGACAAGGGCTTCGTGAAAGAGAGGTAAGAGCAGGCAAACTGCAAACGTCCTCTAATCCAAGATGAATCCCTTCTACCGCATCACCAACAAATGGCTCTTCTTCCTTTTTATCCTCTCCAGTAATACAGAATTCACTCTCATGAGACGTCCTATTCCAAGTTCTTGAAAGAGAACTTGGGACTTCTTCTTTATGCTCAGCCCCAAAGTAGCCGCCTTATTAGATGTGATAGTGCTATCCAGAATTTGAACTACAAGCACTTGGAATATAAGGAGTATAAGAACTTCCTTATCCTCTGGCCCAAATTAGCTTACCTGTGTTGGGCCTCCTCAGGGGTTCCAGCGCATCACAGATCTGCTGGCTTACTTGTTCTCTTAGACCTCCAAGCTGTCCTTTCAGGACTGAAGTAGCCACAGCACCAGGACTGTGAGCATGAGAAACCTCCTGTGTTTATCGCAGGGCAATGAGTATGATCGCCTCTTGAGTATGTATGCTCTGCTGTGGAAAGGGCGAAACATTGCTAGTGTAGCACGGCAGTGAAGGGATCCAGGTTCTGGAATCAGACAGGCCCAAGTTAGAATCTTGGCTCTGCTAGTTTTCACTTCTCATACTTTAGGAAGCAGATGACAGTGTTTTAATCCTCAATTTTTTACACTGTGAAATGGGTACTATAACACTGGATCCCTTATAGAGCTGGTGTAAGAATTAAAGATAATAATTAAAACTAATAAAACACTATTTTTGTCATTGGTTCTGCTTTTAAAATCCTTTTTAGTCATGATAGAAAATTTCTCGTTTACAAACTTCAAATTATTTAAAGCTAATTTTTGTTTCTTCTACGTCTCCTCTTCTGGCTAAATATCCCAAGTTCCTTCAGCATTTCTTTTTCCAATGTAACTTCAAGTTTCTTCAACTTCTTACTACTCTCTTCCAGGCACCCTATGGTGTCTTTGTGCTCCCTTTTAAATGTACGTGTATAGGACTAGGAACAGACGACACCTCTGTGACTTAGTGAGATAGTCCTTGAATGGTGGAGAGAACAGGGAAATGGAGGACGGACAATGTCACTAGAGAACAGTGTAATGAGCAAAGGAGCAGACACCGTAATACGCATGATGCTTAGCAATAAATGGCCCTAACTTGCTAAAAGAGAGACTCAGGGGAAAAAGATTTTAAAGAAGCTGGATTGTGAAGTCGCTGGAAGTATGAGACTGTGAAATCTATTAATATAAAGGAAAACTAAAAAACAATCATCATTACAGGAGATTGATTTATCACTTGAAAGCAAGCAACCACGGAATTTACATGAACCATTCACAAAGAGCACGATGTGATAAATATGATAATCCTTCTCTTGCTCCCCTTAGAGTGAAGCGATCAATAGCCCTGGAGTCTCGTAAAGGAGATGCTGAAAACTGGGAGAGGACCCACAAACCACACATTTCCTTTGACGCGGCAGTCCACTCTGGGTAGCAAGAGGCTGAGGACCCCAAGACGTTCCTTTGTCCTGTCCTGGGAGTCCCACTGAGTAGCTCCAACCTCCAGATTTTCCTTATTTCTGTCCCTCTCTTCTTCCTTCTGCTTTTCCTTCTATTGGTTCAGTTTGTGGTTCATGCCCCTCCGCCGCTGAGGGCTAGCTGTATGATTTCCACAAATCACTCAGATTCCCCATAACTCAGCTTTCTCTTCTGTAAACCTGAGGATTTTTACAGGACTTTGAAAATTAACTGTGACCATTAAGTGAGTTAAAGTACTGGTGCACCCACCCTACCCCACCATGGGAAAGTAGAGCATTCTTACAAAACCTTTCATAAACCGAAATGGCATAAAGTTAAGAAGCGATTACCATTCATTGACGCGGGAAATTTTTTGGAGTATTCTCAGACTTCCAAAATAACCTACCAAATAAAACCTAAAACCTAAAATAACACTAACATAGTCAAAGGAATGTTATGATACATAGAGTGTCTACATAAAGTAGAATAATATTTGCAGTGCTGTTTCACTTACCAGGGCGAACTGCCTTTACAGCAGCTTGCTGCAAACAAATAGCGACCACTATCCTGCCTTTTCGCCTTTTTTCATAAAAGTCAAGATCCTTTCGGGTTCCTTCCAGTTAGTGAAAACAGACACTAACGGTAGGCCTTTCATAAAATCAAAGTGTCATTTAGCGGGGGACTTTCGAAAGGCGGGGGTACCGGTTTCTAAAGTGATGAGGCGAGTCTGGCATAAGTGCTGTTTACGTTCATTGTATTTTGCATCATTATTGTTCATAATTCAACAATACCGGGCGCGCCGCACAGGGGATGCATGGAGAACAGAACAAGCTCTTATCCCCCGTAATCACATTTCTCCTGATTTTGTGGGCAAGGCAATGACTTTAGAAACAGTTTCCTGGATACAGTTTGTTAGCTAGTATTTATTGTCTTTGTAACCTTGGATGAGGCACTTAATTCCTCTAAGTCTCTTTCCTCATCTGTAAAAGGACGATTAATGAAACCTACTTCGAAGATTTGTTCAGACTATTAAATAAGACAAAATACGCATACTGCCTGGCAAACAGTGGAAACTAAAATGTAGACGCCTTCCCCCATAATCCTGTGGCAACACCTGAGGCTGCGGGACCCCACCTGGAGCTCAGGAGCCAGCGCTTTCTTCTCAAGTGCAAGGCAGGAGTGTGGAAGTACAGGGAAAGGCAGAAACGAGGATGTGGCAGAGGGAACAGAGCAGAGGGAGGCAGAGGGGCAGGGAAGCAGGGGGGGCAGGGAGCCCCCACCCCAGCCCAAGACTACATCTCCCGGGATGCTCAGCAAAGGGAGCGCCCGCCCCGCCCCACCCCGCCCCGCCCCGCCGGCACCGCGGGCGCTGCCCACCGCGCGGAGCTCAGTGGCGTGCGGTGGCAAAAGTGCCAGGGCGGCGATCGCGGACTTTCCCGAGGAGCCCTGCGGAGACAAGCGCGCGGTCCTCCAGCCGCACCGGGTGGCGAAGGCAGGAGGTGAGTGGTTGAGAGTGAGCGTGGAAGAGTCGCTGGGGCGAGGGAGAGACCCGGGAGCCCCTCCGAGCAAGGGAGTGCGTCCCCACTCTCTGCCCAGGGTGCCTGCCCAGCCTCAGGGTACTACTCAGCGAATGCAGCCGGACTCCGGAGGGCGCAGGAGTTCACCCGGAATGAATTGATTGATGCCTCGAGGGAACCGCTGCCCAGTGCTTGCGGGGCGACGTCCCCGCACCGCGCTGGCAGGACGGATCCCGCGGTCGCCCTCTCCAGACCAGCCTCCTCCGGGTCAGTTAGTTCCAGTGCAGATATTCATGCTCTTAATCGGTAGCAGATGGCCGAGGAAAAGTGCTTTCCCCTCGCTTTGATGTGCAGTTTTATCACCTGCGCTCTTAAACCCGAAAGAAGAGAGGGAGGTGTCGGAAGGCTAGACTTTGGCGAGCCCCCTGGGATTATCTATTCTCCATCCAGGGTGGAAGCCCCGGATCACAGGGCTGCAAAGGAAATCCACCAGGCAGCCAGTGTATCGCCGACGGAACAAGCGGAGTCTCCTCTTGAAGGAAAGATAAACGTAGGACCAGGGAATTAAGTGGCAATTTCTCTCCCTCTTTATGAAAAATTGGAAGTCCCCTAAAGGACGTTGCCGATTTTATGATTTTATCCAAAGTAGTCCAGTGTGATGAGTTAATCGTGCAAAAGGTTAATCAGAGCGCCCAATGTCTAAGGGACCTGTGAGATTTGTCATTTCAGTAATCAAACCGTCACCATCGCTTCGTTCACTGAGGGATCCTGCAGTAGAGATCTGTCCACTTGCTAATGGAAAGCTCTGGTTCAGTTATGGTTTTCTCGCAATTGGTGTATGGTTTGTTGGTTTTCTGTTTTAGCTACAGAGAAACTCCAATCATAGGAGGAAAGTAGGTTAATAAAAAAAATATTGATATATAGCAGAAAACATGTGGATTCCCTCTCCCATAGTTTAAGTGAGTTGCCATGTTGACCTTAGGTAAGCCTTACCTGTGCTTCTGTGTGTGTTGCCAGCTCTTGGAGCTGTGGGTTGTAAATCATAGTAAACCCCAAAGCCATGGATTTATGGGAATTACTACCCTGGGCTTGGAATCAAAATAAAAAGTGCCCTTGTTGGAACCTCTTTCCTTGGTGATAGTGGAAAGTGAATTTTTATCCTCAGAAAGATGTCAGAAGCAGAGAAAGACAGGCAGATGGTTTTCTGCTCAACTTCCTAGTTCTGTCCCAGGAAGGTCCCTTGTGGCAGTTGGGGTGAGGGAATGTCATGGATACAAAGTTCCAGAGGTAACCTCGGAAATAGCTTTTCACCTATTTGCCTCAACAGAACCCTGCCTCTATGGGTTAATTTGTCTTTTGTTGTCAGTTTACTTCTAGATTTGGTTTGTAAAGTTTCTGGACGGCCAGCATCCTGTGCACCTGTGTTAGCAAAGCCTGCAGAAGGAGAGAAGCTCAGACCTATGCAGACTCAGGGAGCAGGAAGAAGTAGCTGACCTGCCCTGGAGCAGGCAGCTCTGTGTGTGTGTATAGCAGTAGGTTGGCCCATAGTATTTGCAGGGATCACACAGTGAATGAAGTATGCTGTCTACACACTTCTGGGTCCAGAACATGCTGCCTTCCTGTAGTTGCAAGGGGATGGGCTAAGAATGGAAGCACAATGAACATGCTTAGGGTCTTACAAATACAGGGCTGGGTGACTAGGGTCATCGGATGTTTGCAGTGTAAGGTTAGGAGGGGTGGCTGATGAAGCCTGCCTTCTTTCACCCACTTCCGAGCTGTGCAGTCAGAATGCTAAGCCCCAGCTCCAGGAGACCCCAACTGATAGTGACGTAAATATTCACCCATGGTGATGCTCTAAAACGAATCTGTATTAGAATCTGTTCCGTACTAAAGTGAGTGTAAACACTTATCATTTAACTGAATCATTGAGAAGTCTGTGCTTCCCCAGGCTCTCCAGAAAATCAGCAGTTCTGCTAAAAAAGGTCCCTGTCTTTCTCATTTGTCTCTATACAGGAAACCTGTTTTTCATTGAGAGATCCTGTCACAGAAATGTGTGAGTCCTTGGATAAATTTGGCTTGGTGACGGCAATGCCTTCTTCAGAGACACTGCTACTTCCTCCATGCACCTTTTCTACCCTGACCTAAGTTTCCTAGTGTTAATCCCTGTGATGAGTCAGAGGATTTGCCTTTTTCACACTCTCTTGACACTCGGTATCCTCTCCTTTCTCTTACCCCTTTAGGAGGACCTGAGGTTGCATGTCAATACTGTGGCTGCCAAGGAGATGGGGCCTCCCCAGCAGCCCTTCTGGCTGCTGAGTTCTTTTTGATGTGATTGACAGAATTTCTGGAAGCTGCTGGGGGATGTCTGAGTAGCTCCAATGGAACTCCAGCATCTTGCTAGGAAGAACAGCCAGGCAGCCTTGTGCGATGCTGTGGGCTGGAGTTCAGGAGGGTCCCCGGCTGGCCAGGCAGATGCGGCAGCCTCCAAAGCGGCTCTCTGCTGCCAGAGACACTGTCTATCAACAGGAGCAGCCAAGATGGAAGGCTCTAAACTTCGCCCTTCTGCATCGTCCACTTCCTCTCTGCAAGACAGTGTTATTCAGCCAGACCCCTTCCCACCAGGACCTCTCACCTCAGGGAACGCCCAAGTAGCAGAACGGAAAGTCTGCAATTGCTGCAGCCAGGAACTGGAAACTTCTTTCACCTACGTGGATGAGAATGTTAACTTGGAGCAGAGGAACCAGAGCTCCCCTTCAGCAAAAGGGAGTAATCACCTGGGAGACCTTGACTGGGGAAATTCCAATGAGTGGTCCCACGAGGCTGCCATTTCCTTGATATCTGACGATGAAGATGATACAAGTTCAGAAGCCACATCTTCAGGAAAGTCAGTAGACTATGGCTTCATTAGCGCCATCTTGTTCTTGGTCACTGGTATCTTGCTGGTGATCATCTCCTATATTGTCCCACGGGAAGTGACTGTGGATCCCAACACCGTGGCGGCCCGGGAGATGGAACGCCTGGAGAAGGAGAGTGCCAGGCTGGGGGCGCACCTGGACCGGTGTGTGATTGCCGGACTCTGCCTGCTTACTCTTGGGGGTGTCGTTCTGTCCTGTCTGCTCATGATGTCTATGTGGAAAGGAGAGCTGTATAGTCGCAACAGGTTTGCCTCTTCCAAAGAGTCTGCAAAACTCTATGGTTCTTTCAGCTTCAGGATGAAAACCAGCACTAATGAAAACACCCTGGAGCTGTCCTTGGTAGAGGAAGATACTCTGGCTGTTCAGAGTTAATTTTGGTTGTGAACTTCTGGAGAGTCTGCCTTGGCATTTTATATAAGAAGACAAACAAACAAAAAAACAAATCACATTTCTTAAAATTAATAGCGCAGTTTGTTTGCCTGGCAAGAAAAGTTTATGCCTCAAACCAACAGCCTGTGAGTGTTTGGTTCTCCATGTACTATTTCTTTAGAAGAAAGCCATGTAAGCTGCATCAGGAAACCACAACCAGCTACACCTGAGGAGTGGAGACAGCTTCGTCTGCAATGCCATCAGTTTCTACTTCAGTAGCCAAGTATTTCTAGCAGCCCGATGTACAAGTGATTTCTTGGACAAGATATAGGATATTGTTCTTCGGACACTAGGAGTTCCAACACCTAGATCAATTATAGTAACCTATTTTGTGAAAAAGAACTTAAGCACTAATCACATAATAAGGCTTATATTTAATCCTCAAAGGTTCTTATCCATTTTCTTACTAATTTTTTTTTCTTTCTATAATTTGGCTACTTGCTAAAATACAGGGTTTTGAATTTAAATGTTTTAAAACTTGAGGATACTGGTTATTTGAAAACCTATAAAATTGCTTGTTGTATTTAAAACTATTCCTGTATTCACAAGTGGTAATTGAGTCATTAGAATACACTTTCTAGTAAAGGAAAGTTAATATAAGTCATTATAAGACCAATGTGAATTTAACCCATAATGGTAGTGCCAGGTATTAATTAGCCAGTGTCACATGCCCATTTTCTAGAGGAAGTCAAGTTAGTTGCTGATAAAAATTTCATTGTCTCTTCCTGGTTTAGCTACGGTACTGGTTACTCACGCTCTTGAAGGCTGTCCTGATGCTCACATGAAAGAGGCAAAGTGTGAGACATTTCTAATATACTTCCAGACATGCAAACATCTAGGCAGTTCTGAGTCATGACTGGCTCAGGAACACTCCCACGTGACTTTTTGTTGTTGTTTGGAGAAAACTTCTGATACAATTGCAGCTAGACCTGCTGACTGTGCCTAGAAGCCCGCACCACTTGCTCTAGGCCACGCAGCAGGACATTGCCCAAAGACGGCAGCAGTCCTTAAGCCCAGAGCCAAAGAATTAAAGGGAGGGGGGTGGGAGATATTAAATACACTGATTCAGTGGTCACTGCACCCCTCATCACAGTGCTCCAGGCCTCCTGCTGAGCTTCTTATATCCAAGCCTCCGTAACTGAGCTCTGGCTTCAGGAAGCTCTATGAGAGACATGATGGGCAATGTGGCCACAACTTGCAAAACACCCAGTGTCTGCACTAACACACCATCTCCCCATGGTAATGGTTCAGGAAGGGGTTAGGAAATGCAGCCTCACAAACATCTTGCATTTCGCAACTATTCCTAGAGGTGTTTCCAACTTCGTGCTGGAGGATCTGTTGTAACTTCCATTACTGAGTTACCGTGGACAGTGGGGTCATTCTCAAAGAGGACTGGAGCTGGGAACTGGGGTGGGAGGGCAGGCATGGGGCAGTGAGAAAGCGATGTAGATTGTAATGCCTAATTCTAATGTTTGAGGTTTTTGTTGTTATCGAGGATGGTGGAATACGTGGGTGACTATGGCTGGCAGTGTGTGAGTCAGGATATCCATGTGAATGAGCTCTTGTGGGTGTCAGAGAGAGATGTGATGAGTATGCATTGTGTTACCAAGGGTTAAGGGGAAACACAAAAGGGAAGATCAGAGACTAGTAAAAATAGAGAGGACGGCTATGGGAAAGAGCTATTAGGTAAAAATGAGAAATATATGGCCATCAGAGGAAACTGGATAGAGCTATAGAACAGACTGTGATTGATGCAGAAAGAATTGGGACAATGTACAGACGATTTCTGTTTTCTATTGCTGCTGCTTTGTGCTTTTTGAACAAACTCTTTGTTGTATTGTGAATCTCATTTTGCAGTTTGCGTTGAGGCCAGCTTACCAGCAGTATAAATTTCATGTTCTGAAGGTTTATCAACTGCCAGGTTCTAGCCTGCTGGAGGGCCCTCTTTGGATGATGCTGAGGCAATCAGGGTGTGATCTACGGCTCGGCTGGGTGAGGAGGTCGGAGCTGTTTTTTGTTTTTTTTTTCTTTTAACGCATTTTAAGAACACATGTTTATTCATAGAAGCTAAGTGGGATCAGTGGAGTTTTGTTTTTATTTATTGATGAACAAGATTAATTTTGCCAAATCACAAACTAAACTGAATTAATTGTATGGGCTGATTTTCAGCTTATCTTCAGACAAATTTAAGAATCAGCTGTTGGGAGGTTCTTTCGGTTCTGTAAAACTGATGATAAAGGAGAAAAACTAAAGCTTTTTAGCTCTTCATTTGGAAGCATTTAGTAAATTTTGCAGTGCTACCAAATGATATACAGTTCTGATGTGATTGATGTAAAGGAGGCGTGTGTGAGAGTGTGTGTGTGTGTGTATGTGTAACGAGGTTAGGCTAGAGAGATTAGGACAAGAAAATATTCAGAGGGAAAAAGATTTAACAAGGCAGAATACATTTCTTTCTTAACATTTTAAAATGGACATGTGGTAAGTAAATGCTTATTTCAACCTTTATTTTAAGGTTTTGATCATAGGAGGGCAGACCATCAGATCAAGGGAGCCCATTCAGAAAATCCTCTGGATGGCTCTTTCCGAGTTGCATTTAGGCTGTCCTGTCAGTGCCTGAATTCAAGGTGAAGATCACTTGAATGTAAAGGGATGGTAACACAGGCAACTAAAAGACCTTATCTTTAGACAGGTTTCCAATCTGATGCAGAGGGTTTTGAGGGTCTTGAAATATGTATTTAGAAGTACTTCAGCAAGGTCAGATGATAAATGTTACAGACATTGAACAGACCATAGCTATGGTGCTGATCTTGAATCCCTCATGGAGATTTATGACCTTATATCTGTCTCTTCAATATGGTGCTGGTTGTTATCTATAAGAGTTTATATTGCGAGACCTGGTAAAACAAAACTCTATTCTCATAGGCTCGTCATTTAGATCTTTAACTTACGTATCAGGTTTTAGAAAACTAAACTCTGAGTCACCTTCCTAATTGTTCAGCAACGCAGCCCAGAGGAGTGAGTATCAGAAAGAAAGCCATCTTTCTCCATCTCTATGCGCTGCTGATGGACAGTTTAATCCTTTTAATGACTTCAATAAACTGTCCCTTTTTAGGGCCCCTAAAACTGTCTGTGGCAGAGCGGAAGTGTTTTCTGTGCGATGTTCTGTGTCCTTTCCAGCCACTTGGAGCTCCTGAAGCAGACCGTGTCATACGATGTACTGGCCCTCTCAGAAGGGGAATGTCTTTTCTCCGGACTTGCCATTTCTCTGCCAATTTACAGGTTAGAGGAGCCCAGGACAGCATGGACCCATGAAGTTCTTGGTGCCTGTGGGTGCTTTTACCCACAGCCACTGTGCTCCTTGACTCTCCCACCTAGATACTGCCTTGATACCAATTTCACCTGCTTTACTCTCTGCTTAAAATAATCTGAGTCCATCCCTCTCATACTTGTTTGTTTTAGGGTCCGAGTTGGACCAGTGCTGGAACAAGTCCTTCAAGGTGCAAATTTAGACAAAGAGACTGCCCTTCCAAATTTATTTGTGCCTTACCTTTGCCTCTGGGCATAATAATAAATGGATGAGTGAGCGTTAATGCCAGTTGAGGATCAGGAAGTAAGAGTCTGAACCCAAGTGACTCTACATTTTGTTACTTTTCTGTGACAAGTAAACATGTTAGGCAAGAGCACTTGAACGTTTCAGCCTTCATCTTTCACGTGTGACAGGCACATGCAAAATCTTACCTGGATTAATCATCTAACGTTAAAGTAAAAATGTTTTCTATGTCTGAAAGGAGAAGGTTTTTCAATCTGAAGGTCAGATTCCATTGCAGCAATTACTGCTACCACAATGATGTGGTCTGACAAAAGAGATTCACAGCCTTCACCAGTGGTTCACCTCTTCGGCAAGATTTAATACTACCAACTGTATTCCACTCTGACAAAGGAATAAGACAGATCCCTTACAGTTCTCTGTAATGGGGTTTAACCTTTCCAAGAATTGGACATAAAGAATGACTATAATGAGAAGAATTACAATGAAGTCTCACTGGCTTTTCCCAGTATAAAAGAATTCATAAGAACTAACACATTGTCCTTCAGCTGATTTTCAGCTATATCATTTTATGGTTCACAGAACTTTATAATATTCTCTCCTTCCAACTTTTATGAGCATAAGCTTTGGGAAATAATTTGCCTGACTCTTGCACTGGCTCTGTAAAAAGATGTTATTTTAAATACATAAAATTGATTTCAAAAATCTGGGGCTCATAGTTGAGAGTGTTCCTGTGGTTTGTATTTGTTAGTGTACAAGTTTCTGGACACTTGAGTCTATATATGTCTTCAGAGAATATTTTATCACTACAGAACTGTAATATCCAAAGCTATGGTTAGAATGATTTTCTTACATGTTGGCTTTAAGGACAAGAGAAATCTTTCACGGGTCATGAATAAAGAATTTGGAATCAACCTCAGAACGAGGTGCCATAATTATATAGATCTGTCTTGGTTCTTCAGCATCCCACAAATGTGTGACATGTTTTCTTTTTAACCTCTCAAGTTCAAGGTCATAGAGCCTGGCATATTTAGAAATTACCTTACCATGAACTATTATTTTATTTCAGGGAAATATGGGAAGAAGACGGTATTTTCCTTTGATCCAAGTTTTAGTAAGTCTCTGGAATA
>PVKM010012693.1:0-31313 GCA_004027735.1 Carollia perspicillata | reverse complement strand
AAGTGTCTTCTTTAGAAGGAAAGAAAGATAAAAAATATGAATAATAAAATGGCAATAAATTTATATTTATCAACAATTACTTTACATGCAACTTGATCAAATGCTCCAATAAAAAGACATACAGTGACTGAATAAATAGCAAAACAGTCCCCTTACATCTGCTATCTACAAAAGACTCACTTCAAATTGAAAGCACACACAGATAGAAAGTAAAGGGATGGAAAAAATATTGCATGAAAGTGGATGCAAAACAAAACAAAAAAGTTGGAGCAGCAATATTTATACCAGGCAAAATAGACTTCAAAGCTATAAAAAGAGGCAAATGAAAGACCCAACAACTCTTCTTGTGGGTATTTATTTGAAGAAACTCAAAACACTAAATCAAAAAGACATATGCAATCATATATTTATTGCAGCATTATTTACAATAGCAAAGCTATGGAAGCAACCTAAGTGTTCATCAATAAATGAATGGATAAAGAAGTGATGAATTTATACAATGGCATATGATTCAACCATTAAAAAAATAAATCTTGCCATTTGCAACAACATGGATGGACCTAAAGGGTATTAATGCTAAGTGAAATAAGTCAGAAAGAGACACACAAATGCCACATGATTTTGAATATATGTGAAATCTAAAACACAAAACAAGCAGAAAGAGACAGGCTCATAGATGCAGAGAACATTTTGATGGTTGATGGATGAGAGAGAGGTTTAGGATGGGTGAAAGAGGTGAAGGAATTTAGAAGTACAAATTCTTAGTTACAGAATAGTCATGGGGATGTAAATTAAAGAATAGAGAAAAGTCAATAATATTGCAATAAATATACATGGTGCTAATTACATACAGTATTAGATTTGTAAGGGTGATCACTTCATAAGTTATATGAATGTCTAATGATCAGTTGTACACCTCAAACTAATATATTGTATGTCAACTATAATTTAAAAATTAAAAAAATAAAATGAAATACAAATAATAAAAAAATGCACAGGGATATAAACTATTTGGTTGACCATTAGAAATATATTAGAATAAGGAAGTAGAAATTAATAAGAATTGAAGGATAGTGTGAGATCATACATGGTAGCCCTCATTGGTATTTACTCATATATGATGCATTAATGACATCTTCATACAAATTTCCAGTTTTCATTGTTTTAAGGTAGTTTGAAACATTTAGAAATAGTAAGTTTTCAGGACTCCTTATTAATCAAGGAAATGTAACTTGTAACTTATTGGTTTTGTGAAATCATGAAAGCATAAACCTAGCTGAATTTTTCAATAGAAATTATGTTATTTTCACCTTTTAGTTCAAAAGAATTCTGCAAATAAGAACCACAAATCTAATGAAATATTATATATAAAACAATCAGGATTGCCTCCAGAATATTAGGAATGGAAAGATTTGGCCAATAAAGAGATTCCATATGTTTATATATAACGTATATATGAATTCTTTCTGGAAAAATTCCAGCCATTGTTATATATAATGAGAACAGTTTGTGTGACTTCGATGTAACCTGGCAGCCAAGGAGAGTCGACTGGAATGCGCACACATGAATAACGACGACTTCACTGTCCTAGTCAGGGGCGTCAGTAGGTGTCATTGAATGAGCATGTGTACTGTGTGGCCCTCTCCTGCAAAGTGACTGAGTGAGTAGAGCTATGAATCTTCATCAGACTTTGGGTTAGGCTGAACATTTCTTCACAGAAACGATTAGGATGACTCAGAAGACTGCAGCTATGGGCAACTGGTGATTGGTAGCTTCATCATGACAATGCGCTCACTTATGCCTCATGTCTCATACAGTTTTTTTTGGCAAAATATCAAATCAGACTCAGCCTCCCTACAGCCCAGATTTGGTGTTCTCCAACTTCTGGCTTTTACCAAAACTAAGATCATGTTTGAAAGGGAAAGATATTTCAGATCACTGATAAGATTCAGGAAAATACAACTGATAGTGACTGGTAGAACTGTGTGAGGTCTCAAGGTGCCTGCTTTGAAGGGGACTGAGGCCTCACTGTCCTATGCACAAAGCTTTTTGTATCTTGTATCTTCTTCAGTCAATGTCTCTAATTTTCCTAGCACATAGCTGGATACTTTTTGGACAGACCTTGTATGTAGCATGCATGAGAGATACATATTTCCTTCTTGTGGAAGGTTATATAATAAGCAGTTCAAACTAAATTCATAACCAGCAGGTATTTGGACATCTCTACTGTCAAGGAGACAATAGAACCAGTGCCATTCATCAGGTTTGAAAATCCAATTCCAGCCAGTGCAAGGACCTAATAGGTGCATTCAATTAATTTCAACTGACTGCAAGAAGTAGATTTGAAACTTATAGTTTGCTTGAGAGTTGGTCAGTCTGTGTGTGCACTTGCAAGTAAGTGTGTAAGAGGGAGATAGGATGAAGGGAAGCAAGGAGGAGAAGGGAAGAAATAGTTGGGAATGAGGAAAGAGGATAGTAATGGAGTGTTTGGAGGTGTTTATGTGCAGCTGTGGAACACAGATAACTTTCTTTGTGAGTTCACTTTTGGTATGTTCCCATCAGCACATCAGAGTATAGTTGGCATCCTAGTTATAAATACCCATACAACAACAATCAAGGTTTAACACACTATAGAAATGACCCCTGAAAGCATAGTCTTAACAATCAAGGTTTAACTAAAAAACATTGACTTCTCCTAGTTCTCTTACACTACTGTGTTTCCTCATAACATTGTCTTTTGAGTATTTCATTTCTTTATAATTCTCAGACAATACACTCTATCCAAAAAACTTTAATTTCTCTCAAAATGTTGCACTTTTGCTGACATATTTGACACCTGATGATAACCACATATCATTACATACTTTTTTTTGGCCACCCACCTTTGCTACTTGTTTCACAATGAACAAAAGAGGATAATAAAAAAATTATTTCATTGATATATTTGTCATCTGCAAATTGCATATTCAGACCACATGAGGATTTGAAACCTCCACTTAATTTTATGCATGAAAGAACTGAACTCTCAGGAGGTAAAATTACTCCTTCGAGGTCTGATACATTGTTAAGAGTTAAAATCCTAACACCCTTTTTGTGCTTCTTGATCCTGAAGCTGATTTTGGCTAAGACACTTGCATTTACCTTTTATGTTACATTGGATATACAAAGTGTGTTCTCTCCCTAAGATTGAACCTTAGTTTACCTCTTTATTCTTACTTTCTCTGAACTTGTATGAATCTAAGACAGATAAATTTTTGAGTCTACTGCTTTGATCTTATTTTCCTTCAGATGAAGACTATGTTTATTTCTGAAATCTGTCTTCATGCTAGAATTTAAGGTGTAATCTGTCCTCACCTAACGATAAAATATCCTCTACTGTTAATCTCAAACAAGGATTTACCTCACCAGTAGATGGTCTTCCCTATTTTTGCCACCTTCCTGTCCCAGGCTCCCCTACTCCCCCACACACTCACACACTGTGAATAACTTCCCAAACCATTTCTACTTGTTTATATTGTTTTCTTGACAGTAAGAGGATTTTTCTGATTTTCTCTGCTTATCTAAATTATACTACTCTTTTGGGGTCATCTCAGTTCCCAGCTGTTCCTAGAAGCCTATCTTTATTACCTCTGGTCAACAAAGACATTTCTCTTTCTTCAGGAAATATTTATAATGTATCATGACTGTGTTCTCTATAGCATTTTATGATGCATTAAATGGTGCCATTAGTTGGTTGTTTTATGTGTTTAGGTGTTGTCTCCACAACCAAAGTTGTTAATTTCTTGAGGGCAAAAACCAAGGCTTATATAAATTCTGTAATCCTTGTCATTAATAAGTGAGCTATAATTCATATTGATTTTAACAGAGAGCAGAAAATAGTCTGGCATAATGTCCAACAGTCCTCAAATTCTATGCTTATTTAGAGACACATTAAGTTGAAAATTAGTTCAATAAGTCTTTACTTTCTTTGGATATAACATGGAAGTACTTTAATTAATTCATTGATTTGTGTTAAATTTTTTTTTCACAATCTTATGTGGAACATTTCAGAATGAAAGCATTAAATGAAGTCAAAGTTTTTAATTAATCTTATCGGTGGCCATTGTACTTGTCTTCCCAACATCCATTTTATTAACTCCACCCTTCCCTAATGTGTAGCAGTTTTGTAATTTGGAAGGGATTGATTTCTCCCTTCTTCCTGCATTTTGTAGATTGCTTTAACTGGTCTAAACAAATAAGTATGCTTTTGTTTTCTGGTAAATTCCAGTAAAGTGGGCCTATCCTGGTCAGCACATGGTATTCCCCCGGTGACAAAGCTGATTCAGAGTTGACTCACTCAGCACAAAATTTAGTTAATTTTGCCAACAAAAATCCTTTCCTTCTGAGGTACATAATCCATTGTCTTCTAAAATGTCCAAAGACATTTTAGGTTGAAATTTCTATTAAACATAACTCAAAGCCTTCTCACAATAGTTGTTTGTAGTGCTATAGGAGAATAATTTACAAGGACATTGATAATTTTTATCTTACACAGAAATACGTGCTGACACAGGAAGAAGTGACTAGAACAGATAATATGCATTTATAAATGTGAAATATGCACAAATGGCTGCAATGTTCCCCTACAACAAGTTGAGTCTTGGGGAAAAGCTGATGAATTTAATATTATAGATAATTTTAAAGGAAATTAAAAACTAGGTCTAATTATTTTCACCATAAAGGAATACTTTATGTAATTTTGTACATTTATAATCTTATCCAAATTCACACTTTTAGATATTCTAATAAATTTTTCACAATAATTCATATTGTTTATATGCTAAGACTGCCTTGTAGAGTTATTAAAATCAGCAAATATGTTTAAATAGTTAATGGGATATTTTTGATTGGGATGCTTCTAGGTAGATGCACATTATATCTCTAGATGTTATTTTGTTTGCACAATGGGGAAATCGTGCTCAGTATCTTTGGAAGAAGACTCAAGTGCACTGAGATGAGTGCCAGGAAGAATAATGACTATAACAACATAATAGAGGCAATTCTAACTGAGGCATACCAACATGTGACTTTTGACCCATATTTTTGAAGAATAGGTAGCATAACATGTGGAAAAGGAATCAGCACCAGCAAATTCATGGAAGAGAGAATATTTTTTGGAAATCCTTGGGCAGCGTACAGTGTGTGGAATGTGACAAAGTCCAGATTGGGGAAAATTGCTAAAAATGCTATATATTTTTATTATATAATCAGGAATAAATAAACAACTGTTTTTTTAAGAAATGATGTTAGATTTTGCTTTGGGGAAGATAGCTTGTTAAAGATATGAAACCTGGATTAGAAAAGAAAGGAAAAACAGAAAAGGGAGGACTCCCTGCAAAGGAATTAGAACAATATCAACAAACACTGAGTTCAGGGAACACGTGTAACAGAAATCTAAGACATGGTATTGCTAAAAATGATAGAGGCTAGTCAGTTTTGAAGATGAGAAAAAGCAAACATGACAGTGACTGAGGTCCACAAGTACAGCTATTTCTTGCAACAATGCCGAAAGTGAATACTAAAGGAAGAGCATGCCTGAGGGGACAGATTGAAATGGTATTCTCGAAACTGTGTTCTGGAAACCATTGGAAATTCTAGGCTGGGACTTCAGAAGAGAGAGACCAGGACTGGGGAAATAATGTCTGTTAAAGTTTCTTATTTTTCATGAAAATAATGACTGAGAATGATTCCTTAAGAGACCAAAAATATGTATATACAGAATTACATATAAAATATATACAGAGATAATATAGAATTATGCATACAGGGTGGGGCAAAAGTAAGCTGATAATTTTGAGTACACAAAACACAGAGTTTATTCTTGTATTATTTATTAAGTATCATATTATTTTCCATGTGAACTGCTATAAACCTACTTTTGCTGCACCCTGTTTACTGTCTTGTTGGGAGAGGAATATGAATTAAAATAATTAAATTAAATATTTTAATTAATTAAAATAATATGTTATCTCAACATTCGGATATTGTAAATTATGTAAGTGATATTATATAAATAAAATAATACACTATTAGAAATTGTTTATTGATCATCTCCCAAGTGCCAGCCTTGTGGATGCTAAGGGACCTTACATATGATTTTATTTAGTCTTCATAGCCACATGGTGAGGTAGAAGCTGAGACTCACAGAAAGGTTCACCAATGTATCCAAAGGCATGAAACAAGGCCAGGACATGAAGTCAGGGTGTTGCTTTTAATATAGGCTGTGACGCATCTAATGCCATAGTTTTAATTTATTTCCTTGTCTAGATCTGTAGTGGGGGTGGAGAACAGCTGATTCTTACCTCCTATCCCCAGCTGTTTTAAGACCTTTAATTCATAGTTTATTATTATATTCTCCAATAAATAAGTCTAATTTCTTATGGGTCCTTTGTCATTTACTTCCCTTTTGCTTGGTGGATGTTGCCACTTTATCATCCTTCAGTAATCTGTGAGATAGTCAAATCACACCAGTTTAATTCAAAAGGCTGAGCATAACTTTTTTACTGAGCTCCCGCATTACACTGTCAGCAGTGAGTTGTGGATGAAACCAACAGGAAAATAATCTGCCATATTATGCAATCGTGCAATAACACATTTGAAGAACGTCGCTGAGTGACTTATTTGCAGAGGAAGTACATTATTCTTACGCTGTAGAGTAGTATACTAACTAGAGAGTCCGTCAATTGAATTGTGAAAATGTTTTTTGGTAAAACTACTGGCCTAGTAGTCTGAACACCAAGAACTTATTCACAACTGTGACACACCTATGTGGCCTTGCTCAAGTTTCTTAAACATTCCGTACTGCTGTTTCCTTAAACATAGGAGAAAGAATCATTAAACAAGCTTCCAATTCCACATAGTCAATAAAGCTGTAGGTTAAAGCTCTCTATAAGAACATCCTGGGAGTAGGGCTTACTTTAAACTAATGGGTTATGAGGGAAAACAAACAAATCACTTTCTTTTGGTCTGTACATGTGGACTAACTTTTCAAATGGCAAGTGGTCAGAAGCCTGAAGAAAAGCAAAAGAGCAAAGACTAGATGTATTATAAAACTCTGAAATGGCCTCCAGAACTCAGTTAACTGTGTCGGCCCCAAAGGGCTTTTATTTTCCTAAGAGACATTAAAATAAAAACCACAGTAAATGCCTCAGCAGTTAATATTGCTGTTCAGGTATCTTAGTTCAAATCTCTTGTGATTTACTGTCACCATTTATTTTTAACGATACCAAAGCAATTCTACCTAACAAACAAAAGAGAAGCCATAATCGTATATTGTCATGTGAGACAAGTTAATGTGTAGCATTTTCTAGTGCTGTCCTCTCCAAAGGTTCCAACACACAAACAGCAGACAAAGTGTATTTAAACAAGCAGTGTTTGAATTCATTCCAGCCTTTCCATTTACAGCAATTTAAAACTATTTATATTCAGGAAACAAAATAACAAGGGACAGCTGTTTCTCCACTTTGCTCTTACTTCTAAGCTATTTGGAAGCACTTTGACAAGTTAAATATGTAAAAGAGCATCATCCTGATAATTTAGGGGATGAGGAAGTCAGGTAAAATTATGAAAACCAGCATAAAATCAATAGTTTCCTTCTTAAACCAATTTTACTAACAGAACTATCTTATATTTTGAAATACAGGCAATGCATTAGGTATTTAATGTCATACATCTTTATTCTTAGGAGATTCAAGAATGAGCCTATACAAGAAGAGAATCTTACCCATGGTGGTCTTACACCCTTTGGCCCTATGCAGCATTCTCATATTATTAAGGACCATAGCACTACCTGAGCATTTCCTATCAGCATTTCATATGAAAAATGTTATAATAATAAATTAACTCATCCTCTAGTTACTGTAGGAAATTCTGGGATGATATGGCTACTCCAATCACATCCCTTTAAGCAGTGGACAGCGCTACACCCACAACCTTAAACAGTCTTCATTTTTATTTGACCAAATGAAAGGGTGATGTATGATGGCCTGGGATGTGCTTTCATTGTTTGATCTACATGGCGATTGTAATGCCACACTTGAAGAATTCACATTTCCAGAGCTGGCAGACTTATGCATAGCCAGAAATTTTCAAAGATGATCATGGTCTATTGGAAATTTAACTTTCAGAACTCTGCATTTAAAGAAATTAGTTTGGAATCAAACTCTAAATTGCTCCTTCAAAATGTGACACTCTCACAGCTAGTTAAAAGAAAAAAACACAAACTCACTGATTGAATGTGCCTAAAAGAACATTTTTGTTTAAAAAAAAAATCTCATCAACAAATTTTTCCTGCTTCCTAAGACATGTGAGATTTGCCTCTTTTCCTCAGATAACACATATGAATATCAGTAAGAGAACAGTATGCACAGGAGAAATGCTTTGTTGTAAACTCGATGGAGTGAATGTTAACAGTTTTTGGAATATGTTAGGGTAAGGAAGGGGTGTCCACACGCCATGTGGTTATTTTAGGTAACTAAATTACCTTTCAAAGGAGCCAGATGGCCCTAGGAACACATCTGCACTTTGGTTTTCATTTCCTCCCTGCTCGCACTGACAGTGACAGGGTCACTGAGGAGATGGTCACGAGCAAGCCTGTGGAACAGACACTGCCTTGTGTGAAAATAGAAAAAAAAAGAACCTTGTATGGGTTTTTTCAGCGAAGACCCTAAGAAGATTGACTTTCTTTATTTTTTAGGCAATTGATGAATTTTTTCTATACCCCTAGTGAGAAACTTGGTGAGGGCCTTTAAAAAAGGTAAAAAGGGAAGAGGTTGCAGACTGAAGATTATCTATGAATTAAAAACAATCTTATTTTGGGAGGGGCAGTTTGTTTATATTGAGAGAAGGAAACTGACATTTGCATCTCATTTCCTTCTAAGAGGAGGTGCATTATTGTGATAAAACAACAAACACAGGATGCCACAAAGTCACGGCCTGCCCACTGTACCAGGCACTGATTATTTTTGTCTTTTCACTTGGAATCCACCTTCCTTTGGCCTGTTTCATGAGACTAGGCATGCATCCTATAAATATACATTCACTGCCAGCTGGTGGGAAGTTATGTCTTTTTGGTAGCAGGTGTTGGGGACCTTATAGGAAGAACAGGTTCCTTTCTTGCTTCTGGTGCAATTGCTATTTTTTTTTTCTCTTAGAGCAAAACTACCTGTGGTTTGGAGGACATCCAGTGGTACTCACTCTGCAGGAAGTTTCACCAATACCTTGAAGGGAAACGGCCTAGTGGGTCTTGTGAGCTCAAAGGTAGGCACCTCCCCAGAGAGTCTCTGTGGGAGTCCAGCACATGGCTTCATGCCGGCTACCCACGGTCTGCATCACCTGAGCACACAATACCATCCAGTGGTCACTGCCATACTTTCTGCAGCCTAGTTTGAATTTTGCAGCATTGGGGGACAGGGTAGGAGGTAGGTAGTGGCTCTTCCAAGTTTGTGTCTTCTTGGGTACTCTACCTCAACTCTAGAATTGGTAGTTGCTTTCTATATTTGTGATTTCTGAATTCTTCACAGTTCTCTACTCCTTAGTGGTTAATATTCTGCTTCTACATAATACCCTGTTATTAACTTTGACGTGGAATTCTAGCTAGGCATGTGACTGCCCAGTTGGTCTATACTGACCTGCTGCCTTGCAGTTATGTACGGCCATATGACAGAGTTCTTACCATCAGAGTATAAATTGAAGTGACACATGCCATATGCTTCTCTGGAACATGAAAGATTCTGAATGGCTCTGTTACATTCCTTCCCTCTTTTCTGGTTAGAACCCACACATGGAGTGACAGTTCTGACAGTGCTCAGGACAACTTGGCCTTAAAGACAGTGGGTAACAATGGAGAAGAAAGCTGGTTCCTAAATGACTGTGAAGAGCAAAAGTGCCCCAGAAACCTGGGCGCTCAACCTCAAAACTGTTTCATAGAAAGAAGCAAACTTACAATTTTTAAGCCACTGTAATTTGGGGCCTCTTTGTAACAAGAGCTTGGTTTTACCCTAATGTAACTGCTGATCAAGAAGAGTCACTTTTTTTTTTTTTTACTTTATGACTGTATTTAAACTAGAGGTTATTATTTAGTTGAGCCTGTTAATACATGTTAAACTAGCCTTCGCTGGTGTGGCTCAGTGGATTGAGTGCTGGCCTGTAAACCAAAGGGTTGCCAGTTCGACTCCCGGTCTAGGGCACATGCCTGGGTTGCAGGCCAAGTCCCCAGTAGGGGTCTCGAAAGAGGCAACCGCACATTGATGTTTCTCTCCCTCTCTTTCTCCTTCCCTTCTCCTCTCTAAAACTAAATAAATAAAATCTAAAAAAATACATGTTAAATTAGCATCACCTTATTTCCATATCCAAATGACTATTCAATCCAAAATAAAATGATTTCCATTTCTAATACCTCGCATCCTTTAAGAACTATGTCATCTCAACCATACTTTTTTGACCAGTGTAATTATTTTCAGATCATGTCACAAGGCCAAGTATCTATTTCAAAATGAAACCTCTCCTGTCTAGAACACTTAGGATATGAATTTGTTTCATAATAGAATCTTTTCTAATGTAATATAACCTCATCAAGTATATTATAAATTACTTGAAAACAGAGGAACTCATGTAACTTTTTACAAAGTCCAGCTGAATGCCCTAAACAAAGGAAACAGTAAAAAGCTAACTGTTTTAACTTCTATTCCCCACTAAAAGAAACAGGGTTTGTGGAGAAATGGATTCACTGTGCTGGTCAAGAAACAAAAGATGAGCTGGAACCTGTCATACCAGAAAGCAAGGAAGCCATCAAATATTGCTAGCAACCTGTCAAAAGAAATTAACCTGAAGAATCTCTTACAAAGTGAATAGATGCACACATATAGCATGTTTCCTTTTCTACCCACTCAATAGATAGAGAAAGTTGCAGCGGGCACAGAAGTGGTAGGAAGCTTGTGCAGATCTTGCTGTTTGTAGGTTCTCATTCAACCACCATTCTTATAGTTTTATATGACACATGCAGAAATACAAGAAGAAACTTCCTCTGCCTCTATGTTATAAGAAATAATATCACTGCTACTTTGTGGGGAATATAAAGAAAAGTCAAAAATATATAAAAATAAAAGAAGTAAAGAAGAACTGAAGCTATAAAGAAAATCCACACATTATCTTCTTAAACTTTAAGGGTCAATGAATATTGGCACAGATTCATTCTTTGTTTGAACTTTTAGCCCCCACTCATTTATTTTTAGTTTAACCTGTATTCTACCACAATTTTTACCTTTGTACAACATATTGTTCTGTCTTTTTATTATATGAGGGAGGACCCCCCAAAACTGGAATTATCTTCTGGGCTTCCTCCACTAGAAGAATGTTCTAGGAACCCATCTGTATCAATGTACCAACTGGAGTTGAGAAGCTGTGTTCCGCTTCAGTGAATTTTTTTAAGACTCTTTTAACATGTTTGCCTATTTCATGTTGGGTGTCATTTACGAGCACACCTGCTCACACCACACTGAGGGTTCAGCAGTTTTTACCAAAAAATGGCATGGCCCCCATTTCCCACCTTCCCTATTCACCTGATCTTAACCCTGAGTGATTTTTTTTGTGTGTGTGTGATTTAAAAAATACTCAAAGGGAAATGTTTTGCCAATGTGGATAGAAGTGAAACAAAAAAATGGCAGAAGCACTACAAGGCATCAAAATTGTCCAGTTCAAAAACTGTTTTGAGGAGTGGAAAGATGTCTCAATAGGTGTATTGCATCAAATGCAGAGTACTTTGAAGGTGACTGAAGTTTAAATATTAAGAATAAATACACAATTTTTATAAATAAATTCCACTTTGGGGTCCCTCCTCATATTATTTGTTTCATCAATAAAAATGATCATTCATAAAAAGAATTCATTTTCTGTAAATTGGGGATAATGGATATAAAGATTAAATGTGTTTAGAAATGTAAAGGGCTTGGCATACTGCCAAGAAATACTAGGTACCTAACAAATGTTAAACATTATTATTAGTTTTGTTATTAATTCCTGTGTTGTATTCCACATGTCAATAGACCATAGACTAAAAAGAAGAATTCAGCCCTGGCTGGTGTAGCTCAGTGGATTGAGCACGGGCCTGCGAACAAAACAACCACGGTTCAATTCCCAGTCAGGGCACGTGCCTGGGTTGCAGGCCAGTTCCCAGCAGGGAACACACACGAGGCAACCATACATTGATATTTCTCTCCCTCTCTCCTTCCCTTCCCCTCTAAAGATAAATAAATAAATAAAATATTTTTAAAAAAGTGGAACTCAGAAATTTTCTCAGTGTTGTATTTTTTAAAAAATTTATACTTACTGTAGTCTTAAATGAAAAGGTTTTTTAAACCTTCACTAGTTATTAACTCTAACATTCAACAACAAGTTATTAAATGTATACCATATGCCAGGAATTAAGATTCTATCAAATACAGCTGACCTTGTCCCTGATCTCATGGGTCTCACAGCCTAATGGGAAAGAAAGATATTAAATAAGTGATTTAAAAGATATTTTGAAAAAGAACACCCAGTGGGAATCCTATTAATGCTGAATTATTAATTCTACTTTATTGACAAATAGCTTTACAGTACTAGGCGTAAAGTCTTAAAACATGTCTGGGAAATAATTTATCTGGTACATGTCACCAATCATTGACTATAAGTGCATTAGTTGTCTAAAATGGAAACTTAAAAGTAAAATTTTACTGTTTAAGAATGCAAAAGATATTTGCCTCTTCATCGTTACTTTCTGCCATTGCATACAAGTGGGATGAGCTTAGGAAGTGGTCGACCCTGGCAGAGGGGAATTATTTTATCACTGATATTGTTTGCAATTGCCTGTGCATACTGAGCCAGTTTTATTACTGTTTTAAAATTCCCTGTTGACCACCTGATAATGAAAGCAACCGAGCAGAACACTCCTATCCTCCTCACTCCTTGTTATGCCCCTGATTTTCTGCAATGATTTCAGAATCATGAAAGCAACAATATTACAGACCATTATGATTCCTTTGAATATGGGACTTTTACTGTTTCTTATTATGTTCATATAGCATTTGCTATACATCAGGCATGGCCCCAACCCTTCAAAAAATGTTAACTATGAAATCCCTTAGGACAATGTTTTAAAGAAGATAAAAATATTTTTTAAATTAAGAATTTTAGTTCAAAAACTATTGAGTTAAAAAGAATCAGTGCTATTTTCTATGAGCAAAATAATTGGTAAGATTTAAAAATTGTTTTGTACTATGGAATTGAATTTTGCTTTGTAGACTAAAATAACTGCTGTCTGAGAAGGAATTAATTTGACCTCTTTGAAATGCTAATTGAATTGTTATCTACAAACACAGCATTTGCATTGCTGAGCTATGTAAAGGAAATATAAAGTCCACACTCTTGATGAAATGATAAAGAACATTTAACTAAATCATTACAAAAAACACTTTTATTCTGTGTGTATTTTCTGTCCCATGTGTAAGAACAAAACAGAATATCAATATGTAGACAGTATATTATATTTAATTAAAGAACAGAACAGCATATCAATACATAGCATATTACACTTATCTAATAATGCTTGTTATGAGTTATTTTGACAATACACAGAAGCATATTCTCTGAATTTTAAAAAATTATAGAAAACAATGTTAATATGATTATACATGCAAACAATCTATTGATTTCAGTTTTATTTCTGTGAGTTTAAGATCTTGAAATTTTCACCTTCTTCCAGATGTTTGTCCTTACAAGTCATTTACTCTTTACATGTCCCTGTCAACATATGTAATTTTAATGAAAACATTGTTAGATACTAGAAAAGTTTATGGCATAATTTCTAACAGACCTAGTTGGTGGTAATGATTTATAAAGAAACAGAAACAAAAATTCACACTACACTGTATAATGTAAACAATAACTGCATATTTCCAGTCTCTCACACTTCCATCAACTTCAAGAAACTATTTCAAAGTACGTTAGTGCCATGAATTTTGTGTACTTCCCATTGGAATTTCCCAATTTACACTAGTTCAGACCAAACAATTACTATCAGTTTGTTTAATTCATTTGGCCATAGCTAAACTTGCCCATTTTTAGACTTTTAAAGGAAAACTGAACATATAACAACATTATTCTTCCTCTTTATTATGGCCTTACCATAATGGTCATAAATTCACTATACTCATAAGAAAATAAGATTCTATTCTAATTATTTAATTCAAATTATAATAGAAAAGAGGAGGTTTCCCTTTCTTTATATGTAATAGAGTTTTGTATACATAAAAGGACATTTTTTTCCATACTGATTCAGGTGTAGAAGTTATTTTTTATTGAAACTAATATATGCCAAGGAAACTTTTATAAATAAAATCCTCTTTTATAATAAAGAACATGCATATCTACATGTATGTGGCAATGGAAAAAGAATGGGAGGTTGAGAATGCTAGAGGTGTTGATTTAGTTGTAATACTAAAAATACTTGAAACTCTGATCCTTAAGATCACTGTGGGGAGAAATAATGTGTACAGGAAACAAATCGATCAACAGGCTCTCTCTAATAACTGACGTGCTGGCAGGCCAATATTGAACCAGAGTTGAACTCAACTCAGGCTGTCACTCATGATTTACCTGGCGGAACATTTTGTTTGAGTGGAAGTGAATTATATCTTTGATTAGAGCATGCAGAAAAACAGAGTTATCATACAGACAGAGTAGAGGTTGACTTGTATAAAAACTACTATTGAACTGAAGCCAGTGTTTATCCTTATTCCCCAATGTAGGCTCACATGACATGGGTCTCAGTTGAAGCTGCAGTATAAAAATGACAGCAGAGCATTTGTTATTGCTGTAAATACATTCCAAACTGCAAGGGCAGGAGCATGTTGGATTATATCCATTTGCCACTTTTTGTATACTAGATGCCTGTTCATAAAATTAATGATCAGTTTAATAATCCATATTGCCATTTCCTCTGGGACAGAACTTGATCTGCTAGCCTGGGGATTTAAAAAGAATCCCACAAATACTAGCATAATTGGCTCTCAACAAAAGACTATGTTTTCATCCTTGGTGGTTTCCTAGAGATCAGTTCAATGCTCTCCCTTTTCTTCTTCAAGTTACTCTATTTTTAGTGATGTTTCAGGAATTTGGAACAAGGAAGCAGTTTTCCAGAGGGTCTGACAAGTTATAGGAGAGTGCTGGTATTAAGAAGTACAACTTCCAGAAGTCCAGTAGCTTAACAGAAGGTTCAATTCAACCAGGGATCAGAGAGATAATGTTTGTTTAGAAGAGGGTATCCAAGGAGACAACGGACTCAGTCATGGCTTAATTACCTAACCTCCACTCCCCACTTGCTTTCATTAACTATTACTCATTTTTCAGATCTCACATTAAATATCATATGAACAGAGATGTCCTCCCTGACCCCCTAACTAGGCCAAGTGCTTTATTATGTACACATAGCATTCTTTACTTCTTTGTATGACTCGTTGTTACTTGTTTATCTACAGATGCTGTGGTTATATAATTTCACAGTGAATCTCCAGTGCCTTGTCCATAGGAGATGCTCAAAATATTTGTTTAAAGAATGAATGAATAATTGAGATCAATAAAAGCAGTTATACATCATCCTGGGCTTCCAGAGAAGAAAATCTACAATGGACAGTTTGGGTCTATACTGGGCCATCTTTCTATATCACTTCTTTTTTTTAACCCCAGCCCAAAAACATGCTTGTTGATTTTAGAAAAAGGAAAAGGGAGGGAGAGAAAAATGGAGAGAAACATTGACCATTCCCCTCTAGTATGTGTCTGGAACGGGGACCAAACCTGCTATCCAGGCATGTGCTCTGACCAAGAACTGAACCCTCGACCTTTTGGTTTATGGGACAACACTTCAACCAAATGAGTCACATTGGCCAGTTATATCACTTCTTAATCTTTTCCTTCCTCTGGTGTGAAGGCACAGTTCTCAGTTGGTTTTAGCATAAAGAATGCAATTCCAATGATGCCTTGAGAAGTACAAACATACTTAACTGTATAAAACACAATCTACAATGCCACAAATTATTTTCTCCAGCTTAATGATAAACCACACAGCAGCAATCTGAATCTTCTACCCATTCTTTATATGTTTATACCAAGTGTTGACAGTCAGTCTGAATCAATTCTAACAGTCTGATGGTTAACATTGGAACAAAGCACATGTACTTGAGCATGACAAACATTTGAAAAGTGTTGTTAAAATTGTAACTGTCTCATACACTGGACTGACATTGCACTTAAAAACAATAGCAAAGCAATTACAGTCACTGTTAGAGTCTGAATCACGTACTTTGACTCATCAGCGATGACACATTCATGGGGCATTTCCTGATAATGGTTCTGTACTAATTCTGCTGAATACTGCATGGCTAAAATTTGTGATGTAAATTGACTTTGAACATGAAGTAAATTGGAAAGAATGTATTTTTATAAACATATTACATTCTTCTTTAGAGTGCAACTAATAATAAAATTCTCAATTCCCATTTGGTCTTCAGATATCAATGTCATGTCACCACATTAGGGACTTCATTTTTAATACTCAGCATCTGCTTGCTGTAATCTTTTTCATTTCCCTTCCCACTCTCTGTTTAAGTAGCAAAGAGGGTAATACATATCAGGCAATTTAAAATCTTCTCTGGTGTTATCCATAGGCAGTCAGTCAGAAAACTTTCAAAGGGAAACCCTTCCCAACACATGAAAAAATACACTTGAATATTTTCTATGGCCCTCTGTAGAGCTAGAGATTAAATGGGAAAAGCTACATATGAGCTGTTGAATCCTGTAATGTGTTTTTGTTTTCACGTAAGCAGGATTGGATTTAAAACTAAATATTGCTTTGAAAATTTCCTTTCCTCAAGGAAAGTGCAGCTTTAAAGAGAAAATAATTACTAAATATGAGCAAGGAACGGGAACAATGGGCCACAGCCTAAACAGATCATTAGAGTTGTTACCAGAGGGTTTCTGAGCCAGAAAGAGGAATAAAATGGTATGTGCTTGTTTGACATTTTAATATTACACCCTCATTAGCTGCTTTCCAAACTCCGAAATGTTTGACATGTAATTTAACTACTCAGAAGATAGGCCACTTTCTCTAGCCCTCACAGAATGATTTTGTTTAAATTAGGGGAAAATATGGAAGAAGAAAAAAGAAGGAAAAAAAAGAAGGTATTGTGTGACTACAGTTTTAGAAATTTACAAAAATAGTTAAAAGCACAATATTTATTAATTGACACTATCATGAATCTCCTCCAATATTTAATAGTTGATTTTTATTTGATTTTATAAATACTTTTTCAATTTTATTGGACAGTGTCTATTGCTATTGAATAGGAAGAGGATGCAAACTTTTAAATATTTGTGCAAATTTAAGTTTAAAATAGTTCTACTTAATGAGCTCAATGACTCTCTACCACAACTTACGTAAATGCCACAGAAATTAGTGTTGATGACTTTCAGTTGTCTGGGAGAGAAGAGTTGAAGGGAATATTTGCTATCTGATTCTTTGTTGACTGTTAGTACATTTGATGTTTAAAAAATTTCCTGCCTTATTCATAATAAAAAACGAGATACTAAATTTCTTTAGCACAAATTTTTTTCAGTATAAACATTATTATCAGGCAATAGAATCAGTACTTTTACTATTCTATCAAGTGAATAGAATTTAATATGCAGCCCATTTTTTCCTGTCCCTAATTTTAGAGCCCCATGACCTACAACTCATGTTTCAAAATTATAGGTGAGGAAAAACCAGGAGAATAAACTCAAGCACAGGCATATCTGAATCCTCAGCACTAGCATTCTTAGCAACTGAATGTTTTGATTACCATATTTGCTTAGTGGTCTGGTTCAGAAAGTAGTGAACTTATTACAAAGTCTTATATTTGTGTAGAGAATTTTTGATGTTACTTCTATCCATAATCCATTTTTGCACCATCTGAAATGTCTCTTGTGAAGATAGGTACCAGATGAAACACGCAAAGTGTTTTGTTTATTTCTCAATTATAGTAGTCCTCCCTTATCCATGGGGGATACATTCCAAGACCCCCAGTCGATGCTTAAAACCATGGAGAGTACCAAATATATATATACTATGTCGTTTCCTATATGTATATACCTATGATGAAGTTTAATATATAAATTAGGCACACAGCTAACAATAAAGTACAACAATTATAACAATATACTTTAAACAAATGTATGTGTATTATCTCTCTCTGTCAAAAAGTATTATTGCACTATACTCACAATTCTTCCTGTAATGAGGTGACATGACACCATGCCTACGCAGTGAGATGAAGTGGGGTGGAATTCTCCACTTACTGTTTTCAGACTGCGTTTGACCATGGGTAACTGAAACTGTAGAAAGTGACATCACAGATAAGGGTGTCGCTGTACCTGATGTGCAAACCCACCTCTTAGTGGGTGCTGTATTATGAAATATATGGAGACATGATGAATGCATGTTTTGCACAATAAGTATTTAAAAAAATTAATGGATGGGAAAAAACTAAGTTATCTTTTTATGTATTCTATTGCTCTGATTTAACTAAAATAATATATTTATTTTACTTAAAGTAAGTTTAGTGGCTCCTTATTAATCAAAGAGGTTAATTTTAACTCATAACAGTAATAGATGTTTCCAATACAATGAATCAATTGACTTGAACTATATCTTCTCTTCACAATGACAACTGCTGAGTTTTTTTTCTTTTTTTCTAAATTCTTTTCCTTTTGGGTGGTGGAGACAAAAAAAGCAGTAGAAAGGAGGGAAGAGATAGATCCTTCAAACTCTTAAGTTTCATTCAAGCCTTATCTCCCACTTCTACCACACTTACTCTGCACCATCTCTGAACACAAACAGTGTTCATTACTTTATCACCATAGTCATTTATCTATTTCCATTAATCTATGTTGCACAGAGTTGAAACAATCCATTTTGTTTAAATGAATTTACACTCTTATCAACATTGCATGAGAATGCTCATTTTCTTATATACTCAGTAGGTTTATATTTTGATTTTAATTTGCCAATCTAGTTTGGAAAAATTATGAAATAATTTTATGTTTTTTTCTGATCACCGATGAGATGATATGATTATGTTTAATAAATATTTGTGTTTCTTTTGCAAATGATTTTTTTATACTTTGCCCACATGCTATCATGTGGTGATTAAAAATACTTTATTGGGAAAGTTAATATGTTATAATTTTCTAGCTAAAATTTACTTTTAAATGTGTTCATGTTATATTTTACTGTTCTTAAAACAATACAAGCAAATTTTTCTTGAACAGAACACATTCCTTAATTTTCATCTTCAATTACTCTCAGTATAGAAAATGCCCAAAATAGGGATTCTGAGAAATATATTTATATGTATAATGGTGAATTTCTATAGTAGCAGATCAGCCACAATAAACTCTGAACATTATTTACATTGTAGCATCTTGTAGGAGTTTATTTAGAACATTTACAAATTTATAAATGGCTATCTTACAACATCGCTTAAGTATAAATGAATTATAAACTAAGGCATCATTTGTCACTATTCAGAATTTTTAAGTTTCCTTAAAGCAAAATGATAATATATTTTAATAGTAGAGGGAATTGCTCTTGTTCGTAAACAAAAATATTTTAAAATAAAATTTAAAAATGTTTGACAAAAAGATGGAGAAAACAACTACATAAAAATTATCAAACAGTTCAATTTAAGGGAACCAGTAAAAACTTCAAGAGATATGTCCTAAGCCTCAGGTTTATATTATCTACAGATTGGTACATTTTTGTCATATTTTAATTTCAGCTTTTTTGGCTAAAGATAAGTCAAAAATTAAAGTTTCCCAAAAGTGATGTTATTTAAACATGGGAAATGTCTTAAGCTATAATTATTTTAGCCTTGTATATGTATATGTACTTGGAGAGAAGCGCTGCAGGCACAATTTTCTTAATGAGCTATGACTCTGCTTAAAAGAATCTCTATGTTATGCTAATTTAAATTTCCTGATAGAAATTGTTTTAATATTCTTCCAAGTTCTAAAATCTGCCCAGCAAGAGTGCCAGTACAAACAATGAGATAGATTTATGTTGCTTTTTGAGGAAACTTCTAAGCAAGTGTCTTTTTGATTTGTATAATATATGGTATTTGTAAAAAAAAATAATATTTTGATACTGGACCCTTTTATTGAGGAGAATAGATAATATTTCATTGAATTTCTGATCATTATTATACCACCAGTAATATCTTTAGGATACTTTCTTTCCTTACTAATTTTTGTTCTACATGTTTTATAATTGAATTTCATATGTATAAAAAGTATTAAATGGTATTATTAATATTTTATGAATATATTTTAGAAAGCTCTACTGTTTCATTTTAACCATAAATATCTTCATTTGGGACCTAGTATTTTGTTGCTATGGGCAATTGAATATTTTCTGAGAACCAAAAAAAGACATTGTCATAAATAATTTTTTAATACATAAAGGTAGAAAAAGACCATAGGAAATTAGTTTGTTTTTGCCTTTTTTTTAAATTTTGAGGTATTTTTTTTTGAAATTCAAGTAGAAGTCTTCTCCTTTACCCCAGTTCCCCCAACCCACCAAAGTTTCCTTTCAGATCTAGAAATCTATTATCTACAGAATAAATTGCTCAACTATCCATGATTTTTGGGTATGAAATAACCTACTAAAAACATATTATTTTTTGAAGATATTTTATCTTTAAAAGTCATATGATTAAAACTTTTTTGTTTGTAATATATTTGTGTGTTTCAGCATAAGAAATAATCTTGTAAATTACTCAACTTAAAATAAATGAGGTAGTTTAGTAATGTTTTGAGTACTATCTGGAAATTTGTCAGGATTCTTGAGAAAAAAAGTAAAGCACATGTAACTAACTATATAAAAACCCAGGCAAATAATCTGGAGAACAGATATACAGAAGTCTTTTTTTTTAAAGATTTTATTTATTTATCTTTACAGGGGAAGGGAGGGAGAGAAATATCAATGTGTGGTTGCCTCTCATGTGTCCCCTGCTGGGAACTGGCCTGCAACCCAGGCATGTACTAGGAATCAAACTGCGATCTTTTGGTTCACAGGCCCACGCTCAATCCACTGAGCCAGGCCCAGAAGTCTTTAAATTAGAGTACTACTTGCCTTTTTATTTGTTCTCGATGTGACAAGGACTGGTACCTGGTTTTCCAGGTCTGAACAGCCCATGGCATGAAGTTGAAAGCGATATAGGAAGACAATTCACCAAAACTGGTAGATGCGAGCAGGTAAGTCACAAAAAAATTTGGATAAAATTTAACCTAACAAACAGTTACAACTTGATGAACATGATGCTCAAAACTAAACCCAGTGCTACAGAAGTGCTCTAAGAAATGGAGAAGGGCTGGAGGCCTAAATTACAGGAGCTCTTTGATTTTTATCTCAGCATTCTAAAGACTCATTGTTTTCAAGATCTTATACAATATTATTTTATTGATAAGAAAATGGAGCATGAAAGAACACAAGAGAACATTTTTTCAGACACTATTATCTCTTTTTCACCAAAAAATAAACAATACTATCATTTTTTCCAAGTTCTTGTACTTGGAGAAGCTTCATGCTTACCAATGACGATGTACATCTCAGAAACATCTGATCACAAATGCTGAATTCTTCTCATGATTCTGCTAACCTAAAAGCAGTCTTTTCCCAAGCTTCTACCACTATAGACTCCAAGATAATGAAAGTCCTTTTGATAATTATCGATGTCTACTTTTGGTCATGCAACACTATACTTGTAAGTTTGTCCACTTCATCATGAAGTCTTTATTTAGTAATGAAATGCTAATGAACTGATAAACTGCTGATTAAAATGGTTAGTTAGGGAAGGAACTTGTGTCTTATTAATAAACAACCAAATTATCTTCATCTCACAAACTGTCATTAAGTATGTTAGTCTTAGAAAGAATTTCTCTGTGTTCTACAAAGTAAGACCTATTTCTTAATACTTTTCTTGATTTCAAAATGCTATTCTTTTAGTATATTTACAAATGGATATTTTTAAAGTCAAATTAGATTACATTGTCCTCAGGTGAATTTTTCATTTTTCTTGGGTAAAGTTGCATAAAGCATTGTCCCTAAAAACTGCATGATAAATACTCAGATAAATGATAATATTCAATAGTTTTTAATAACTTTAATTTTTGTCTGTTACATTATTCATTCTTCCTCCTTCTCCCTCCAAAATATGTTGCCTAAGCTTTACTTTTTTAAATTTTATTTTTTAATTACAGTTTACATTCAACATTTTGTTTTAGTTTTAGCTGTATAGGATAGTGGTTAGACAATGCCTGATTCATCTTAAGCTGGTTATCTTTTTGTCTTCACTCTTCTCCTGGGGATTGCACCTAATAAATGCTTTATCTCTACTCAGTTACACCCATATCTTTTCTTCTAGTGCACCTACCTTTCCAAATGCCATCTATGTTATCTCTATGTTCATCATTTGCTATATTTATTAGACATTCTTCTTTCACCCCAAATTCAATATTGAAAAGTATTTCACAGAGTTGCATGATTAACAAATAGACATAAAATTATTTTCAAAAGGCTTTTTATGCCCTAAAGTCTATAATATTCAAATTTTGGAAAAGACTGCCTTTAGGTTAGCAGAAGTCATGTTAGACTACAAATAACCAAAAAAGTTGGGTTGGGGTCATGAGTGTGCCCTTATTGATTTGTGTGATTTTGCCAGGGTCACTAAATACCTTCCTTATATCTAAACAATGATTTTAGAATAGAACTTTGTATATTCCTCTACTATCCAATGTAATGAAAACTAAGTAGTCACCTTTTCCTCCACTCTTTCTGTCTTCATGACTTTCCCATTTCTGTGATTTACATCCTCATTCTTCCATTCACCCAGTCTCTTGGAGTCAGTTTTAGAATTTCCTGAAATTTTGAACTCTAAATCCTGTCAGTCAGAATATATTGGCAGTTCACACTTTATTTTGATTCTTGCATAATATTGTAATATCCCTAAAATGCATCCCTTCCTTACTATTTCAATGTATGTCCATGATCTAGATTTTTGTTACTTTCCCTCTAACATGAAAAATTATCCAAACTTTCCACTGGCCTATTTTTTATTCTCCCAGTTTTTTCCTTCTTCAATTAAACTGTTTTCCCCTAATTTTCTCAATTCTTCTCTGTCTCGTTAGTTTGATCCAAAAAAGGATATCAGGTGATAAAAAAAAGAACACCCAATCCCCAAGTTTTTAAAAAGTAGAAAGAATGATAAGCAAAAGTGGAATCAGAAAAAGGGGGTCACAAGTAAGTTTTAAGATACTAAATAGATGACGTACTAAGATGCTAAGTATGTGATCATTTATTAAGCACCATGGGAAACTAATAAAACATTCCATTTATATCTTCATTGAACATGTATTTTACTTTCTGTAAACAAATTGTTCTTCGGAGGGATTAGAGTGTCTACTCTCACAAGGTGATAATTGGGAGAACCAGGATCCACCTGAGAAATATGACTGAGACTAGTTCCCTTGTTCCTAACACAGCTGTCTTCCTGTACCATCACTTCCATATTGATCTGCCTGCTGCACTCATTACTAATTTTTTCATTCCCTAATCACTGACAATACAACCATACCTGGTGGCTGTGGCATTGATGTCTATGCCTAGCCTAATTACTCTTTCATTTCAAATACGATGTCTCTCATCATAATCACCTATTTATGGTGTTTGCATATACCATCCTAATACCCATATGCAAGCCACGTCCTATTGTCCCCCATAGACATTCTTAATCATTCTTATTAGAATGATTCTTCCCATTCTTTATATTGCTGATAATTCTTGCAATGAGTTTAAATATCAGTGATTTTTTTTTACTATAACGTTAGTAAGACAGAGCACATTCCAATGCATTATATATTTTACATACTTACCTTTTCATTATTTGTCTTCCCCTTGTTAGGCCTCAGAGTGACAGTGGTGTCTATGTTTAGTTCACTAGTATGACCCTAGCACCTGGAATACTGCCTGGCAGAGAGGAGGTGCTCAAAACATGTTTGCTGAATAAACTCACAACACTTACTGTCAGCATCACTTATTTAGTGTTGAGCCTATAAAGCCTTATCTAATCTCACGGGTTAGCTTATTGTAATTTAAATTAAGAGTATGAACATTATTTCTCCAGCTGGATGGAGGGCCGGGGTTTTGTTTTAATTGCAGGGCATTCCCAGAATGAGGCTAGTGCCTCATAAGTAATGCAACAAAAAGTTTTTGACTGAAAAGATGAAAAAAGTTGGACACTACACTTTGGCATTATAACTGTAAGGAGTGACATATATTTAGCATATTCTGCAAAGGTCGTTCAAACACATTATATTTTTAATGATTCAGATTATAATTTTAAAGGTAATTCTGGATTTAATTGATTAATTATGAGTAGATTTTAACATTTTAACTTTGGTAACTTAACCATATAGATATTCTTTTGGTCAAGTGATATAAAATGATCTGTAAAATAAGAATTATATACTTAGACATTAATTGTACTAAATTTTTGGAAGTAAATAATTTTGCTATAAATGTGTTTTAGTCACAAGAATCTCATTATAACTTATCTGCCCAGTTATTTAGATATGCTTTATGTATTAAATTATTTTAAAGAGGCAATGCCTGTTCAGAATCCATAGAATTTGCATTTTTTATTATATTGTTCTAAACCTAATCAGAAATTGTGAAAAATATCATGCACACTTCTTTACAATAGGACGGAGGGTGCACTGTCTGCTTGTTATTAACAGAATACAAACACACATAGAACTAACTCTGCTTCCCAGGGGCTAAATAGTTAGAACCCAAAAGATGATGAAGTGATTTTCAATTTTTAATTAGTTAATAAGATTCAAAGTTGGTGGCTAATAAAACTCATTAGTAGGTGTTCTTATCAATGAACATGTCTGTAGGGAGTCTTCCACATCATGGTCTGTCAATAAATGAAGAAAACTGAAGAGTTCCATTAAATGGTAAATAGGCATTTTTAAAAGAATGTTTTTATAGGGGTGAACACAGTAGGAAATAAAAATATGGAAACTGAAAACTAATTTGTTTCAAGACCTCTACTGCAACTTCTATTACAAGCAAAAATCTGCAAAGTTTAGGTTGATTAAAGGATTCCATTCCTGGCATCCTAATAAAAAATAATAAATAACCATTTTCAAGAATTCAGATGTATCATTATAAAATAAATCTGAATACCAGCATATACAGCTATTTCACATGCATCATCAACAAGACTAACATTTTAAAACTGCAACAATTAAGATAAATGCATGTAATTAATTTGTAACCAGAAGTTTAAAAGCATTCTTGCCTGATTTTTATTGTAGAGAGATGTACTTTGAATATATTGATTTTAATTTCCAATGAATCCATCTGAAAACTTGTCCACAAATCACAACTCAATAACTACTCAATTCTAAGTGTCATTGTGCAGTTCACAATTTGAGTCCAAAGTGTGATACCAGGATAAGGGATAATGATGTTTTCTCATCATATGCACAAATCACAAATTTATCATGTAAAGTAGGTAATTATATAATTATATAATATATTACATAAATTCTATATTTTATATAAGTACACAAAATATAAAATAACTATACCAGGTCAGGCAAATGTTTCATATATATATATGAACTTAGAGAGGTAAGCCTCAAACAAAGTTTAGCATTTGAGTACCAAATGTGGTAACTTAACCACAGTTTTCTGTATTGTAGGCCTAAGTGCTTTCCTATTAATGTTGTCAGAAAATCTATGTTCTATCAATTTTTTTCCTATTGTGTTGGGTTAAATGTCAAATGTGCCATTGAATTTGGGTGGCATCTATGAAAAACTGAGCTAGCTTCTTTAAAAAAATTCAGCTACTTTTAAAGTTATGATTTCTAAAATACTTTATTTTCATTCATAGTTTCAGCTTCTAAAGCAAAATCCAAAGAACTGCCCTCAAAAAAACATGACTAGAAAGAGTTTGCTAAATTATACTTCTACATTTCCACTAGAAGTCAATGAGAGTTCCTTTTCCTCCACAACCTCTCCAACACTTATGGTTACTCTTCTGGTTGATAATAATCATTCTAACAGGTGTGAGGATGTGTTTCATTGTAGTTTTGATTTGCATTTCCCTTATAGTTAGTGAAGTTGTATATGTTTTTCATATATCTCTTGGCCATTTGTATATCTTCTTGGGAAAAGTGTCTATTCATGTACTCCACCATGGAAAACAATATAGAACTTCCAAAAAAACAAAAGAATTGCATTACAATATGACCCAGCAACCTCTCTTTTGGGTAACTACCCCTCAAAATTTGAAAACATTCATTCACAAAGATATATATACCCCTTTTTGCATTGCAGATCTATTCACAGTGCCCAAGACAAGCAAAGAACCAGAGTGCCCTTCATTAGAGGAGTAAATAAAGAAGATGTGATACACACACACACAAACACATACACACACTCACATACACACTATGGAATACTACTCAGCCATAAGAAAAGATGAAATATCGCCATTTGCCACAACATGGATGGGCATTGAAAATATCGTGCTAAGCAAAATAAGTCAGGTGGAAAAAGTTAAAAACCATATGACATTACTTACTTGTGGGATGTAAAACTAAGAACAACAAATGAACAAAGAAAGAAAATAATAACTCATAGACACGGACAGGAATATGGTGGTTACTAAAGGGGGGAGGGGTTGGAGAAGCTGAGACAGGGTAAAGGGAGTCAAATATATTGTGATGGAAGGAGATTTGACTGTGAATGCTGGGCACACAATGCAGATGATATATCATGGTGTATCATAGAATCGTACACTTGAAACCTATATAACTTTATTAACCAATGTTACTCTAATACATTTAATAATAAGGAAGTTAATTTTAAATATTCTTTTACAGACTTCTGTGTCATCAAATTCACTTCATTGTTTGGAAATCATTTGTTTACTCATCTAGATATCTTGAATCCTAGTGAAAGACTCAGGATTCATTTCTGTTTCGCTTTGTTATTCAAGAGGAAGGTGATGAAGCTTTTTAAGAGGGAAATATATATGTGTGTACCTACACATATTGCCACATGTTCACACACACACACACACACAAAGAAAATAAGCAGACCAGTTCCCTAATAACTGGAATTAAAATTCCAGGAGAAATGATAATATAGAATAGAATTTAATGTAGAGATTGAGATAAGGAAAATTGTAGACAGTAAATATTCAAAAGGGAAACAGAAGACACATTTCAAAAGAGACTTCAAAAGACTAATTAAAATCACCCAGATATGGAGAAAGCAGACCTTCAGGCAGAACCATGCAACGCATTAAAAACACAGACAGCTAGAGGAAGAAGACTAGATGTAATCTTAGTACAAGAGAAACAAGCCTCAATACAAAGAAGGAAATTGATTTCACATCAAGAGAGGGACTAGGGCTCTTTCTTTTGTCTGTAAATGAAAAAGAAATACAGAGGGGGACTTTAATTTGGGACACCAATGGCTATGTTTGGATATATGCAAGATCCAAGTTTGAAGACATTTGACCAAGAAGTGAATTGAGAAAAGATAAGATTTTGGGATGTGTGATACCCACTACCTCTAAAAATATATAAAGTAGAAAAATGATTTAACTTTCTTACAGCACTCCAGCATAACAAACGATGTGTATGTTACAGCAGACTTTTGACTGTGACTTAGGAAACAAAGAGAGTATTGCAGAGAACAGAAAATGACACACAGGGCAAATATTTAGATTGAGTCTGTAAGATGTGAAGGATACTTAGATATAGAAGCCAACAGTTTGAAATACTCTTCACACACATGCATAAACACACACAAATATGCAAGTAGGGCAGTACAATTAAGAAGCTTTATGGGCAAGTAATAACAGAACTTTATGTATTACTGTTTTCTTGATTCATGCTACAGTACAGCAAGAATTAATATCTCAAAAGTTGTGAAACTCATATACATATATAGAATATATCCTCATATATGTGTGTGTATATATGCTCATATATGCTCATATATACAACACACATTTCCTATATATATTTCACATATATATATGAACAGGAAGAAATCAAAAGAAAGGCAATGGTCAAAAGAAAAGAATGCTTAGCTCTCTTTTCAAGATGTCTTGGTGGTAGGATATATTTAAAATGATATAAAGGGAGCATTCAAGGGAAGGAGTAAAACCAAAGGCTTTAAAGAGAACAGTGGATGTTCCCAGCTGTAGAAGTATCCAGTGGAACATGTACTTCAAAAAAATACAGGTGAAGTGGTACAGAAACAGCAAAAATGTAAGTGCAAAGGCGTTTATGTTGACAGAGTCAAGAGGAGAAAAGAATAGTCAACTCAAAATAAAGACTATACCTGCAGAAGTTCTAAAGTTTATTTACTCATTCAATAATCATTTATTATGACCCTACTATAAGTCAGATACCATCATAGAGAGCAGCAATTTTCAACCAGTGTGTCACAGAATTTTTAAAATATGCAATACCTGACTATTTTATTCAAAGGCACCAACCTCTTTTTCCTTAGAGTTTCACATAAAAAAAAAATGACAACAGCTAGCACAACAACATCCATCTGATGTGAATGAATCAAAATTATACCTATTTTTTGTCAGGTTGGCAAAAAATATATATTTTAGTGTTCTGTAGATTTTTAGTAATTAGTTTCTGTGTACCATGATATGAAAAATGTTGAAATGAAAAAAAAAAACACAGTTCTGACTCTCGAAATTCTCACAATATTTTGGAATTATCTTAAGAAAGATAATAATTATAGTGCAACATATGAGAGTATATCATCATTGATCTTTATTAGAGTAAATCAGGTCCTATAATGTTACAGTGTTCTCCCAAGTGCACTTTACTAGTGAACACATACAAAGAATTCATACAAATGCTGTATAGTGTGCTCATTAAAAAGAGCATATGCCCTGATGTTAGACTAATGAGGTTTAATCCTGGAGGGGTTAAGTAAATTCATATCAGAGCACAGGCTCATAGCATGTGTTCTGTAAATGTTAGCTAGTATTATGCTAGTTAATTTTCAGAACAACCAAAGGAGATGGACACTGTATAATTACCCCATTTTAAAGAAAGAGAAGAAAAGTTGAAGAGACGTATAAAGGAATGTAAGAGTAATTGCAAAGGTAACAATTGGTGGAGCTATGATTCAAATCCAAGGGCTGTCTTCCCTTAAAACCAGAACTGTAACACCTTACTGTAGCTGTCTTTGAAAGTAGTCTATGCAAAGTTTGAGATGGAGGAATGAAGCAAAAACCTCAATAAATGTTAGCTTTTACTACTACTAATCTAAGGATCCTGCTTAAGTATTTGTAATGTCATTTCTCAGTCCATGCCCCTATCATTGTTAGATAACAGACTGCTATAAACCACTGGGCTTCTTTCTGTACCATAAACATATGTTCAATTCTGCCTAATGGCCTTTGTACTTGCACTTGCCTCTGCCAAGATTGCTTTTCTCCCTTTAGATCTTCATGCACGTAAGTGAGTCTCTCCTGAGATTTATGTCTAAATTCAAATTGTTCCCTCGGAGAAGCTTCCCTTGAGCATTTCATCTTGTACCACAAAGGCCCACCTCCTATCTGCCTCTTCTCATTACTCAGAACAACTCTTAGCCTGCGTCACTCTCGCATTTGTTTATTTTACTGTCTCCTAAGAGAATATGACCACCATTTTTATTCACTTCTGTATTCACACCAGATAGGAGCTCAGTAAATATTTGCTGAATGAATAAAATCACTTGGGCACTCCCTTATGCCTAGAATGCTCCCCACAAATGTTAGGTCATCCGTCCACTTGCCCACCATATGTGAGAACAGAAATATCTACCATTTTAAGTGAACACATAACTTTCTTACAGCTTCATGTTTTAGCTTTCTTCAATATGTCATTTACAAATATCAAGGCTCTTATTCAAATGACTTAGCTCATGTGATTCCATCTTCTCTGCTTACCATAGTCCTTCCAGTCATTCACACTTTTTCTGCAGGTGGTAAAAGTACTTATGAAATTTGGTGGGTTTTTTTTTGGTGTCTGGAATGGAGTCATGCCTTTAAAAATTACAATATATGGTTTTGAGCAAATATACAATTTATTTGGGAACACACAAAAATTTTAACAATTAAGTACACCTAGAATACTAAGCAATAGTATTACAATAATTTATGATAACTAGAGAAAGATAAGGTTTTTTGTTTGTGTGTGTGTCTTCCCTGCCCCTCTTTCCCACTCTACCTTCCTTCTTCCCTCCTTCCTTCTTCCCTTCCTTCTCTTCACCCTTCCCCTTCTTCTTTTGGATTACATAGAAAGAAGGGCTATTTGCTCTCTGGGGGAATCTCTTTTTTTCCAGAAAGTATGTTCGAGTTTATCAGAAGAAAGTTAATGGTTTGCCCTGAATTCCTCAAAAATAAGCAGAAAAGTGACTAACCCAATTATTACTTGTCTCTCTTTTATCAGGTAGGTGACAATTATACAAATATTACTGATATCTATTATTGAATGAGATGTGTTTTTCAAGGTTTTACCAAAATTGTCTTAGTAGATTACTCTAAGTTCTTTCTGTTCTGTAAAAAAAAAAAATCTCTAAATTTGAGTAATTTATTCACGATCTTGAAGTTTATTCTCTGTAGACAATAAACCAAACAGCTATCCAGATAATTTCCCATATATCATAAACTTCCAAGTTCTGTTTCTTCACTAGCCTTAGATGTCATTTGTCCTTGTCCTTCACCCATGTGACATACGGCTAAATATTTACTAAGCCAAGATAAGGTAAATAGTGTTCGCATTACTAATAAGAGTATTAGCTTTACCATCAGCACTCATCAATCCCCCCAAAAACAAAACAAAACATTTATACTTTGGTCAAGAGAAACTTTCTGAAGGTGGTACCTTCAGTCTCCCCTCAATGAACACCAATATGCAAGAAGGTCAGGCACTAAGAATGTTATATTTAATAAGTACATTTGCATGATGATTAAAGTACTGTGTAATCAGAATAATTACTCCTATATTTGTATTAAAAATGATTACAAATAACCCTGTGTGATAGTTGCTGTTTCTATTTTTCAAATAAGGAAATTGTGACTTCAAAAGAAAGACTACCTATACCAAAA
>PVKM010012692.1:0-31311 GCA_004027735.1 Carollia perspicillata | reverse complement strand
TTCCTTTTTTTTTTTGTGACAATGCTCTATCTGATTTGCTGCTTCCTGGCAGTATTTTCACTTCTTTTGCTCTGTAAGACTACTAATCCTAAGAATCTCACCTTCATGACCTAGTCTAACTTTAATTATCTTCCAAAGTTTCCATCTCCAAATACCATCCCATTGTGGGTTTTGAGTTTTCAACACATGAGTTTTGGTGCCACAGAAACATTCAATACAGAACTACAGTATTCCAGATTTGGGTCCCCTCAACAGGGTAGAAATAACAGCAAAAACAAACTGCTTGATGATTTGATTCGAGGACCCTATAGCTCTCATAGAGGTAATTCTTTTTGTTGTAGCAGTAAAATGTAGTTCTCAGATAATAGTAATTAATAATAGTTTTCATAGAACTCGACTCATGCATCTTCATTCTGGTGGCTTGATTGGTTACATTTTATATTCATAAACTTAACTGATTGGCTCATAAATTATAGAAACTGTTAATTCTACTTTAAGAATCATGCCAAGAAAAACATAAAATTTTAAAGATAATATATGACTCTGTATAAATATTTAAAGGCAATAAGCCAGATTTATATTCTGTGAAACACAAAATAAAATTCTTAACAAAAGAATAGAATGATTGATAGGATACATCACAACGCACCACCTTTTTGGCACAACGATTCTGAGCCCATGTATAAATAGTGCCCTATTTTTCAGGCAAGCCCACCGAAGAGGGAGTCCCTCTCTATTGGAGATCACTACACTTTTCCATTAGGAAAGAGCAAATCGAGATTTTAGTACACTTTGGCTTAGGTACTCCAAAATTATTCAATTTCAGATATGTTCCAATTTGCAAGCACCGGCAACACAAAATAGACCAATGGACCAAATCCAAGTAGACTCAATTTTCCAGAAATCAAAAACTAAAGCATAGAAATGGTAGGAAAACTCTTTTAAAAATGACCAAGAGTAAGGAATACATGATTTGAATATGTTGTTCACCTAACTCATTATTTTTCACTTCCTTGAATTACCAGTCTTATCTCACATATTGAATCCACTTTTAAAATGATCAAAACTGATTTTTTAAATGTGTTCAATTGTGTCCACATGCATATTGTAAATCAGCCTTGTGCGTGTCTCGTGAACACATTATTAGTAAACACAGGCATCGACAGGGACATCATTGAGTCACTTGATATTTTCTGGAAGGACATGAGCTGTGCACAAAGCACTATACTACCAACCACGTTCAAATACTACTTAGGAAACAACTACAGGTTGAAGTGAGGTTATTTTGAGGACTCAAAAGTTAAGTTCTTTACATTAAAAGAAAAGACAGTCTTCTCAAGTGTGCAAGCAAACGTTTTCCAGTTAGAGAAAGAGAAATACCCAGTCTTCAGGAGGCTCTGCAGCCCACTCCATAGAGGTGGATTTGAAGTAAGGGGCCCTGCCATGGTGGTCAGGTTCTCACCGATGACTGCATAGGTCATCTTGTTCTATAGCTCCTATCGGGCTGGGTCAAATCATAGGACTGACACAGGAAGTATACTTACGCCATATCATAACATCCAATATTTCCTCTGCTCTAAATTACATAATAATATTCTTTTGTTTACCTTTCTAGTTCTTAGGCCAATTTATTTGACTTCTGCTATAGCATATTCTTGCAGTTCAGTTTATAAATGCCAAGGTTCCCCACTCTAAGAGCCCTACCATGTCCCTGGCTGGTGCGGCTCAGTGGGTTGAGTGCCAGCCTGCAAACCAAAGAATCCCACAGCGATGCCCAGATCTCCAGCCTCTACATCTCCTCTGGGTTCCAGATCCAAATATCTAACTTCTTACTGGACAGGTACTCCAGTGTGTCCCAAAGTCACAGTCTGTACCTTCAGAACGTGCTAACTGCTCTATTTCTGCTGCTCTGTCAATCACAGCACCAACCACTCAAAACACTTTAACCTGAAATCTGGGAGAGGCTGGACCTTTTCCTTTCCTTCATTTTCCAAAGAGAGGTCAGGTACTATTGATTATAACTTCTCTTTAAACCCCCAGAGGCCTTGGTTTAAACTCTCATGATTATTTTTATCTACTTTTGAAACAATATTAGTTTGCCATCAATTACTTGTCAGACATCATGCCAACTGAACAATTTTTCGGAAGAGTTTATACTAGGAGAAACAGATAAGCAATGTGAAATCATATAATAACCCTACTTTAAGTGATATTTTTTCTTAACTTTCCTTAGCCTTCTATTCTGTCCTTGACATTGTCACTGTTTTCTCACCATGACCTTCTCCAACCTAGTGAAAACCTCCATTCATCCCTTATAATCTGTAAATTAGCCATAGAGTTCAGAAAAGGATTTAAGTGAATTTAAGTTTTTTTCTAAGAAAACTAAGGCACAGGAGAACTGAAGTTCCTTTGAGACTTTAAGCTTTAAAAACAGAACAGCAGGGATGGCAAAGCTGGGTGAGAACCAACGTCAGAAAATAGGGAGAATGGAGTTTGTCAAAGAAGGAAAGCTGAGTAACAGTAAAAGTAAGCCAGCAAAGCCGAGTTCTGGGGGCAATCAAAGACCGAGAATTGTTGCATTTGATGAAGTAGTAAGTCCAGAAAACGGGGCAATGATTATGAGGGGCCTGGGTGACATCATCCGTGTTCAGCAGCCACTCAAGTCTCTCTTTGGAAGAACAGCAGCTGGTCCAACAGGCATGTTCCTCAGCCTATCTGAGGACACAGAGCTTGTGTGGAATCACACGCCTCACAAAACATCCTGCTCAGGCATTGTACTAAAAAAAATCTTGACTGTAGAATCACAGATAGGGGTTGCCAGGCTACCCAAGAGATTGTATTTCTCAGTTTTCTGGGTGCTGACAAAAGCCAAGGGATTAGTGAGGACCTTCAAGAAGGTAACACAGGTCCTTGGAACTCTAAGTATTCTTAAACCCTTACAGTAAGTATCTGTAACTTCTATAGGTCATTCAGTATCATATTGACATATTTTATTTACCTCCTCCATTAAATATAGGTTATGCTATGTCAAAGATCTTATATTCATATCAACGTAGAGCTGAGTACACCTATACCGAAGGGTCTAAAAAAGGTTGATAAAATGACAGTAAGTTTGAAATTGGATTATAAGAGCTTATTTTACAGACAATAATCAACTGGATTTATGTAGGGAAGTAGGCACAATTCATTTCACAGCTTGGTAATTCTATGAAGACATTTGAAATCACTGGGATCATTTAGGTCTACATGAAATCAATTGAGTAATCAAGCCCTATAAGTAAACTTATTTTATCTACTACCATTCTGACTCATCAAAGAAAGCCTAAGTTTCAAAATCTAAAACACTTCTAAGTATCTCAATAGATCAACAGTTTTACTTTGGCTATTTGCTTTCTTTAAAAGTTAACCATAATTGGTACATTTACACGATGGAATACTACACAGCAGAAAAAAGGAAGTAGCTCTTAGACTTTGGGACAGCATGAATGGAACTGGAGAGTATAATGCTGAGTGAAATAAGCCAGGCAGTGAAAGACAAATACTATATCATCTCACCTATAAATGGAACCTAGTCAACAAAAACAAACAAGCAAGTAAAACAGAACCAGAGACATTGAAATTAAGAACAAACTGACAGTGACCAGAGGGGAGGTGGGAGAGGATAATGGACAGAAAAGGAGGACGGGTTTTCAGGAACAACTATAAAGGGCACATGGACAAAACCAAAGGGCGAGGTGGGATCAGGGGTGGGAGGTGGGGATGGCTGGTGTGAGGGGGAAGGGAAGGGGAATGAAGACAACTGTACTTGAAGAACAATAAAAAAATAAATTTAAAAAAAAGAAGAGGAGGAAAGAGATGTTTAGAGATACACACATGCATGGAATTGTGTGTATGTACATATGTGTAATAAATAAATAAATAAATAAAACTTAACCATAATTGATATTAAACAGTCATATGAAGATCTCTGGATTTGGACACAGACCATATTCATAAGCTTGCCTTTATTGAAGTGGATAGCTCTCTGACTGAGACCTGTGAAATACATTAAAATTTGTATTTATTGGAAATATGTGTGTGGCAGTGAAGGATACTCAATAAAAATAAATTTTAAAGAAGGATTTTTATTGGAAAGAATATCTTGCAGAACAAACAAGAAACAAGTAAAGTAGAGACCCAAGAATCCAAATCATTTGAATGCCAGCAGGACTACTGAGTTCTCTTTTCAGTTGACCTTGTGGGTCAACTTAGTACTCTCTCTCCTGTTTCTCACCTTCTCTCCTCACCTCCTTCCCCCCATTTCATTCTTCTTCTCTCATTTTCCTTCTCTTTCTCATTTTTCCTACTGTCTTTCTCCCGGCCTTCTCCCCAGACAACTCACCTCGCTCTTCTAGCTGATGAAGCATAGAAAGTGTCTATTTACAACTGTTGAACTCTTTATGTATTAAAACTATAGCTATTATAAATGCACATGGTAACAATAAAATACTATAGAAGGAATGCATTGGCCAACTCTAACCATGTGCCCATAACTAGACCAACCAGAGGCCATGGCAATGCGATGAAGTGGGGTAAGACACTGTTTCCAACAAAAGTTCTGTGTCTCAGAAAGAATTATCAGGTATTTGTCCAATTAATGTTTTTTTAATGCCAATTTTTTTAAAGAATTAAATGTGGCACCCACATGTTCAGATGTTATATACATTGGTATTTAGTAACTGGAGCATAAATTTCAACAGTCTCTCGTGTGAATAAAGTCCAGGCTGCTTTACGGCCCTTCTGTCCTGTTTTATTTCCATTGTTATTTATTAAATGTTCCCAGCACTGTAATAAAACCTTAAACAGTGGTATTTCACTTCTTTGTGTGAAGTAGTTTCTTGTCAAAATGTTGTTAGTAAATAGTGCTTTTCTTTAAATTAAATGGGATGTTCACGCCGTTAAATTTATATTGACCTTCATGAAGGAGAATGATTTTCTCCATTCATTGTTTAGAGCAATGCTTCAAAGAAGTAGTAATATGCAACCATGTGCTCAATATGATAATGGCCTCATTTAAGAATAATTTTTAAAGTACATTCTTGTTAAAATCCCATCCAAATTCTGTAGAATTTATATTAGCCACATCATAAGAACTGCAAATAAAATAATATATATTGGAATAAGATTTTTTTATAAAAATCCATACAGAGAAAAATTACATTTCCCCATGATATTAACATGGATTTTAGCATAATCATTATAACCCCAAAATATTCAAATATTAAATAAAGCATCCCTGTAAAAACAAGGGTTATAAACAAGTCAAATATTGAGTTAAAACTAACATTTCCTATTATGTTCAGAAAACTCACACTAAAAAATTATAGCATTTTCAATAGTTTTCCTTAATTATCCTGAATGAGGAAAAGGAAGCTATTTGCTTCAACTCCATGGGCTCCTTATTGGACTTTTAGGGGAAAAAAGTCCTGAAATCCTTTGATTTTTCTACCAGAAGAAAACTCCTTTCTACAGCGCACTCCATCCCAGGGTGGTCTCCCTAAGAAGAAGAGGGACTCAGAATGAGGCAAGAATTTCCTACACAGGTCTTTTAGGCAGAATCCAGCTCAAGGGCTATCAGCTGATGATGCTCCCCATAATACACCGATTAAAGCCCTCCACACAAGCTACCCTGCCCCACATTCTGCAGGTTGCTGGACACCTTTGCCCAATAGACTTGCAGACATTGTCAATCAAAAGGCTCTTTACAAAAATCTAAATATAGGGTCGAAGAGCTTTAACCTCTTGATCTTTTTTCTCAAACTTTGTATGGGATAGGAAGTAGGAGGACACAGGAAAGAATGTACGAAAGAAAACCTCGTTGCCATCATCAAAACCATGTCAGTGTGTATTATTAAATACTGAGATAAAGGCAGAAAAGAATGATGATGGTGAAGATAGATAGATAGATAGATAGATAGATAGATAGATAGATAGATAATTGAAACAAAAAAATAGGAAGGGCAGACACAGCATAGGGAATAAAAGTAAAAACAAAGCTCATTCGTCAAGGAAAATAAGGGAGAAGGCAGTGTGCAGACGAAGGCAAACTAATATATTCGCAAGCCTGTGTGTGGCATACCGATCTAGGTCATAAATACCATGAGGAAAGAAGAGGAATGAATGGCACATAATTTAGCTGGTTATTGGTTAAAAATAAAAAGTATTGGCTTTTAAAAATTATTATGTTGTCTATCTCTTGTGGGGAGATTTTGACAGTCTTGTGTTTTTTAAATTGGATTTCAGATTAGTTTTCGTACCAAATGGACCCTCTTTAAGTCGATCAACTTACAAAGTTTAGTAATCCATTATCTTGTCAGTTATACTCTGTGTCATTGTAATGCACATAGGGCTATGGACTAAAAAGACTAAAGCGAGTTGAGTTTAAAATGTGAACATGAATTATGATTTTCTTTTTTCAAGTAAAATCATGATGAGGAACTCTGTCAAAACAATACATCGACACACAAGGAAAACTGTCAAATTAAAAGCAAATTGGTATAGTAAATGAAGAAAATAGACTATGATGTGAATAATTCTGAGAAGAATAAAAAGCAATAAGGATAAATTTCAATGCACCGTCCACTTAACAACAGAGAAAACTGATTAGAAAATATATGTGGGAATAAGAAAATTCCTTTTAAGGCATCCATAAAAACTCTCCTGAAAAATACTTTTAAATTTTTATATATGATTTTTTTAAATGAGTATTGACCATCCTTTAGGAAACAAATCCTCACCCACAAAGGTAAATTATTTTTACCAGGCAATTAAACCTCACTTTTTTCACAAAAAGCTATTTTCAAAATCCCTCTATTTGGGTTAATTTGTCTGCCACATAGAATTGTGGATTTGAAGCTAACAAAGTATTTTTACTGGAAAATTTTCTTAAAGGCGAGGTAAAGTGTTCATTAGTTTTCAACTTTAACATATTTCTTCTATTGATATCTTTTTTGCCTCATTTGATAGAAAAAGTGGGTATGCATAAATGCTTCACAACTCACTGATACGTATCACACTTGGTTAGGTAAGTCACCCTATTCGTAAAAATACAAACACATATACACATACTAATATGTCTCGGTTGCCTAGGAATTTTATTCTGTCTTTATAGATGAGACACTCACAAACTCCTTTTCAATAAGTACTTCCTGAGAAACCCAGCCTTGCATATCCATGATTTCAGGGCTTCGTCAAATCATTTCCTCTAATATGAAGAACTGCTGAAGGCAGTCCAATCCAGCTCAGCAATCCCGCCTTTCATAGGAGTCAACATTCTGAATGTATCTGTGACATTAAGAAAGGAAACAGAGACTATCCATCAGACTTTCAGATCCTGTTTTAATCAGAACACATTCAGGAAACAGTCTGAAAAGCCAGAACTTTCAATACCTCTGTTGAAGAAGGTTTTTTTGTGGGGGTTTTTTTCTAACTGATTTGCAGCCCACAGAGGAAAAAACAAACACTGGCGATGCTTTCTATTTAATTTGGTATAAGTTCATAAAACAAATTGCCCAGATAATTGGACATGTCTTCAATTCTACACTACATTTTCCATAGATGTAAACCAGATTTATAACTTAGAAGTGTAGCAATAAATGAGCCCGGCTCGTAATACACCTGTGCCAAGTCTTATGTCAAAGTGAAATAAAAAATGAGACCGACCACTCTGAGTAATCAAACCTGTCACTTCAGTTAACTCCTTCTAAAGTATTGATGAGAAACACTAAGCGCTGAAAAAAAGAGGTTAATCATTTCTACTTGTACAAATATACACAAGCAAGAAATAGATGTTTTAAATAGATTCCCTGAAAATAAACTTATCATCTTAACCCTGCAAATGATTTTTTTAATGTTATTCCTTTTCCTGCCCCCTCCTCTTTGGAGAATTTAGAACTCACTCACACATGGAAACTACTATCTTGAAGCTAAATTCCCATTTTCCTTTGAGGAGTTTTTCCAGCTTAAATCAGAGTTGGCAATTACGCTTCTCTGGACTGGACCATCTGGTCACCATTTGTCTCGTCCCTGGAACAATATAAAGGAAGTATAAGGTAGTTTTTAGACACATCTGTTAGTTCTGTGATAACTAAATAAATCCAGTTATTATAAGGCAAAGCTCAAACCTAAAGGTGTCCTGTAATTGAATTCTTCCTCTTCATGCTCAAGAAAAGCAAAGGACATTAATGGTAATAAAGTGGGGAAAGCAGAAATTTCATCTGCAAAACTTTCCTAACGCTACATAGTTCTTCAGGCTATTTGCCAAGGCAACGTTCCAGAGAAAGTAAGTTTAAATAATACCTGATTCCTGGAATGGGAAAGGTAGGTGTATGATATGTGAAGATCAATTGGTATTAGTAATATATTTCCAGGATTAAAAAGAAAGAAAGGCTTAGTTATTTTAGGGGAATAAACTATTTTTTCCCAAAAATCCCTGCTGGTATTTGTTTTCAAGTAAACTATTTTACCCTTCATCATTAAAGTAGCCAGTTCACTCAAAAAAAAATTTGTTATCTTCCCTCCGCTTTTCTTTTCCTGATCCGAGTCATAGGAACATCACTCTCCATTTAGCTAAGCTAGAAACCGGGTAACCACTCTCAGTTTTTCCTCCCTGCCCTTCGACTCTACTTAGTGATGAAGAGCTGATTACCTATAACGGTCAGATATTTCTCAAAGCTATTTTTGTCTTTTTTTAATTGCAATTGCTACTCACTTTTCAGTCTGCCTAAATGCTCAATCTTTTCCAGTTCACCCTTAAAGGTGCTATCAGAGATCTTACCAAAGACAAACCTAATTATGTCTGTTTCCCTAGTAAGATCTTAAAGTGACTCAATTTGGTACTCTAATATTTAATATCTCCCCAATATCTAAACACTAAAGTACAAATTCCTTTTTATAGCATGCATAAGAGCCATCAAACACTTTTCTCCTATCTCATCCCCTACCACTCTCTGAAATCTGCCAAGCTTATGTTGCAGTTTCCAGATCAATCCATGTCCTTTCAGGGTCTGGCCTGGTGCACATTTTCTTCTACCTAAATTAATTACTCCATTGATTTATTGAGACCTTAGTCATACTTAGATTGAAATCTAGAATGACTTCTGACACCTTCCTTTACTATCCCCACCAGAGCACCTAACATCCCGTCTCTACATAATATATGCATCCTTGTGGTCACTGCGGCATTATTCATGGTGGCCAAGACCAGGAAAAAAGCCAAGTGTCTTTGGGGTGATTGGATAAAGATATGGTACATACATACAATGGAATACTACTCAGTCATACAAAAAACAAAACACTTCCATTTGCAACAACGTGGATGGACCTTGGGAACACCATGCTAAGAGAAATATAGAGAGAAAACAAAGAACCGTGTGATTCCACTCCTATGTAGGATATAAAACTGAAAGTAACAAATGAACCAACAAGAAAATCAAACAAACAAAAACTCATAGACACAGACGATAGTACGTGGTTACCGGCGGGGAGGGGGTGGAGTGGAGGATGGTAAAGTGTGAAGGGGACCAAATCATGGGGACGAAAGAAGATTTGACTTGGGATGGTGGGCACACAATGCAATATGTATCATGGAAGTGTACCCTTAAAACCCATATAATTTTATTAAGCAATGTCATCTCAATAAAATTAATTTTAAAAAACTATAAGCAGAAACTTTGCAAAAAACAAAAACATCATATAGCACTTAGTTCTATTATTGTATATTCATATACCTGCCTTCTCCAACTGTTTAAGCTCCTGAAAAGTAAAAATCATGTGTTATTTCCCCTTCAATGTCCTCACAGCCAGCTGACAATAAACACTAAGTAATTGTTCATAAGGTAAATAAACAGAGCAATGAGGCAATAAAATCTCTATTTCAACTCTGGTCAAAACTATGAATTTTCATCTTCTTAGTCCAAATGGAATTGAGCAATTGGACTAATTTTTAAAAATTATAAAAGTACACTAGATATACTTCAAAGTTTACTTCATGGGTCTGTACAATAAAATAGTCCCACTGATTTCTCACTCGGCATAGATTTTTTTTCCTTAGAATTGGTTCTTTATTGTACTGTTTCCTTGGATTTTTGTGTAATGCTTTTATTTTCAATTTTAATTTGTTTGCTTTTCCTTTTGGGTTTAAAATTCATACTTAGATGTAACTGTAAATATCTTTTGCTTGTTTATAATTTATCTACCAGCATCACATGCGATTAGGCACTTAATATAATGACCTTTCTATGCTAATTTAAGAGTACATGTTTGGAAATAGAACCAAGGGAAAAGAAACATGAATATTCTCCATTTTTATCCGGACTGACTTCCCTACAGAACATTTTACCACACTTCCCCTCCTGCTCCCAGTCTCTCGGCCATGCTTTTGCTTTTGTTCTATGCAATAGTAGTAAAAAGAATGTTTTCTTTATAGGGAAACAAGTGGCATGAAAATATATAAACTCTTTGGTGGAAAAGAATTCATGTAAATTATTTTGAAGAAATTAAGGTAATCTGAAGTGCTCATTAGGTGAAAGACTATTTGGAAAATGGTACTTTTTTTCTAACCTTTTCTAACTTTTTTTTACATGTTGACTGAGGCCTTATTCAGGCACATATCTCATTAACGTGAATAAGGGTGGTTAGCCCTCAGGGGAACTCTGTTACCTTCTTCAATTTCTTTCGCCATATAGAGGTCTGCTATAAAAACCACTCACTGACGTAGACTATTTTAACTCATATAGAAATTACTCAGACCTCAGAATTGCATTGTACAAGAATGGAGGCCGTTCTTCATTCTAATTTTCATGCTGTTTATTCTTTTCTACTAGCATATAGATTGGAAGTCATACTGACATTACTGCATACAGATATTTCCATTGTCTTTGCCTCGTTTTAACATTTACTATTATGTCTACTTCTTTGACAAAACATCTACTTAATCTTTGAAATTATTAAATGTTTACTCAATTTCTTGAAAATCAGAAGCAATCAGATTTCAAGAGATTTTTACCCTGTTTACTTTTTTTTCCCATTTTTGTTAGTGTTTCTTCTATAGCAACTTACTCCAACTAATCCTCCTCACAGCTAGTGTGCCGTTTCTAATCTGAATTCACATTACAACTCCAAATCCACTCTTACTGTTGGCAAGACGGATTTTTTCACTCTCTCACCTCACATATGAAGGTTATTACAAAGTTGATGAGGATAATCAAGTCATACTGGAAAGAATGTTTTGGACCGCGAATATGCAGCTGCAATGAGGAGATATTTTGGCACTTCCAGCATTATAAAAGTTAGAATGATTAATAAGATGAAGTATGGAATTGATCTATTGAGAATACTGTATTCCCTTCATGGTTATTAAGAGACGTGTGAAGCACATTAAAATAGATGTAGATTATTTGTTACTAAAGGGATTCATGATTCAATTTTATCACCTTTAAAAACTCAATGTTGTTCAGTTTAGGGGTTTGGTTTGGTTTGGTTTGCATTTTACAAAACATTAAAAGTTGTGAGTTGCATGTTTCCGTCAGTGTTTTTAAACAATGTTATATTTAAGAGGTTATTATCAAAAAAGTATATATTTCAAGTTTTTAAATTGTACAGCGAAGCCAACATCTGCTTGCCCCCGTTTCCACAAGACACCCTAATAAAATAACAAAGTGGATTTAACTGGCAGCTGGTAGCGACACACCAGTGGACAAGCCCATAGTTTTCTAATCAGATGTTTAGTGACTCATTTTTAAATATTTATGGGCAGCCAAGGATCCCCAGATATTTGAAAAAAGTCTCTAGCATGAAATATAGAGACAAAACAAGCAGAAATAAGAAATTTGATGAAAACCAAGGGTTGGAAGTCAAAGCAAACTCCATGTGTGTGTGTTTGTGTTTAACATTGCTTCCCAGAGACAGGAAATTTTGCTTCAATGAAAATAACACCATATTAAAATAAAGGGATAAGTATACAGCTTTTTAAATAAATTTTTATTTTTTTAAGATTTTATTTATTTATTTTTAGAGAGAAGGGAAGGAGAAAGAGAGGGAGAGACACATCAATGTGTGGTTGCCTCTCACATGTCCCCTACTGGGGATCTGGCCTGCAACCCAAGCAGGTGCCCTGACTGGGAATCGAACTGGTGACCCTCTGGTTCCCAGCCCACACTCAATCCACTGAGCTACACCAACCAGGGCTTTAAGTAAATTTTAAACTACAAATGATTAAGCGCAACAAGGAGGGTATGTCAAAAGCTGAGATACACAAAAAGCAAGGTACCTGTGGCAAGTTGTGAATGCCAAGGAAGAGTAATAATAAATAAACAAATAAATAAATATCCAGACAAGCAAATACAATCTGTGTAAATTAGAAATGTAATAGCAGAAATTAAGACAAAAATCTACTGGAAAATATTGAATTTTAACTTAAAGAAATCTCTAAGATACTAGAATAAAAAGTCTAAGTGTAGAAAATTAAGTGGGAAGAAATAAGTAGAGTACTCATTTGAGTGGTTAATTATCTGAATAATAGAAAAAGAGGACAAAATAAATTATGGTAAGGAGAGTATCAAGGAAATAATTTAGTGAAATGTTCCAAAACTGAAGCTCTGAGTGAAAAGTCCACAGGATGTCTAACGCAGTAGGAGAAAAAGACCCGGGCCAATGCGCATCACCTTAAAAAGTTGACCGTGGGGTGGGGGAATGTCCAGAGGGGAAAAATCAAAGTGGCATCAGACCTGTCAGCAGCAACACTAGACAAACAAACAAACCGATAAGTAAATCAATGACTTCAAAATTATGAATGAATGTCATTGCTCTCTTAGCTTTTTACAGCAGCCAAGTGGAATAAAGGATGAGAACAGAATAAAGACATTTCACATTTGCAAAGTACCACATGCTCTTTCTCCGGAAATTAATAGAAAACATGTCACCAAAATGAGAGTGCAAAGCAAGAAAATGAAAAACCTGAACCTACGCAGAGGAGATCCAATGCAAGTGAAATACAACGGGAATTTCTAGGATGATTGTGAAGGGAGATCTCCCAAAACAGCTAAGCAAATGGCCAGTGAAGCAGTGATTCAGAAGAGATCAGGAGGAGAAAACTATGCTAGAAGGATATCTGCAAGAAGATAGAGTTCACAGAAACACCTATATATTTAAAATATTGAAAGGACATTTACACTTGGCAGAGCTTAGAAATGAATCACATGCACATACACACACATTTTTTTTAGTAGTATAAAGCCTTGTTCATTTTATTTTTTTAATTGTTTTTCAGTACAGTTTTCTGTCTTTTACTCCCATCCCAGACCACCCCCCAGTGCTCCCCACCTCCCTCCCCTTTCCACCCCCCTTAGTTTTGTCCATGTGTCCTTTATACTTGTTCCTATAATCCTCTCCCTTTTTCCCTGAAATTCCCTCCCCTCTCCCCTCTGGATACTGTCATCCCATTTTCTATTTCAATGTCTTTGGTTATATTTTGCTTGCTCGTTTGTTTAGTTGCTTAGGTTCCTGTTAAAGGACATACACACACATTTTTAATTCAAAGGCAAAACCAAAAGTAAAATATCTGGGAAAGTAAATATAAACATAATAACTTACATGGGTTAGCTGTGAAAAATATTTATACCTTCACATTCATATAAAAACTGATTATTGATCAAATAAACAAAAATAAATGTATTGAGAAATGGGAGAAAAAAGTGAAAAAGAGTGGGATATAAAAGAATTAAGTGTCCATCTTTTATTGTAATAAGGAAATACATAATGTCTAAAATTGGGAAAGTATAGCTATGTTAGTTAATTAGTATTGCATAAGACTTTTTTTTAGAAATATTCAGGTAAATGCTCAGATAGATAGCAGATTTAAAATTGATTGAGAGAAGTAGAAAAAAGGAGAAGATAACAGACACTGCTTTTATTTTTTAAATATTGAGAAATATTGAAATGCAAATTTATCATAAAAATTACATATTTATTTTACTTTCCTACTTACTGACAAGCTTGGAACCAGTTCTGAGCTTAGAGGAAGAAGGTCCAACTTAAAATGAACCAGCTCTGTTGAAGCCAATGAAGTACCGGGCAACGATAGAAATGGAAACCAGCATCTATACTAACAGTTTTTTCAGAGTGAATTTTCTGGTGCCGAGAAAAACTGAGCGGGGGAGGGAATTATGAGATACAATACTGAAAAGGAAAATTATAAGGTTTGGAGCAAATCGATAACCAGCATTGATCACATCATATGTTGCATACCTTCACACATGTGTCACACGTGATGCTCTCAGAAGCTGCAACCATAAATAGGTTCAGCTTTTTAAAGAGTTTGCATTGACCATTATCACCTGTGTTTAATACTACAGAGTTGTTTTTTCCTCCTCAAAGCTAAGCTTTATTCTTTTTTCCCAAACTTTTACTCTTGCTATGAACTTGATCCAGTAGTTACATCCTCTTTCTGTGTAATTTTTCTCTCTTGATTTTGGTTCCTGGTTTATGGGCTATAAATAAGCTAAGTATGATTCTCCCATCTTATAGATTAATTGAGTAATTGAGAAAAGCAAACTGTTTATCATCATCTCCATTGCTTCCTACTGCAAACATTATACTATCTCCTCTTTAAATTGAGTCTCCCAGCACTAACCAATGTTAATTGTTTGGAGTCACGTCCTGTAAACAGAAAGGTTGCAGGTTCAATCCCAGGTCAGGGGACATACTTACCAAGTGATGTTTATCACATCAATGTCTCTCTCTCTCTCCCCGCCACACCCTTCCTCTCTTTTTAAAGGCAATGAAAAACAGTGTCCTCTGGTGAGGATTTTAAAAAGGTAAGTCTTCCAAAGAATGATCTGAAATTGTTGCCTTCATTGTCTCACGTTAACTTTCTAGAAAGACTTAAAACAAGTTCTATCCTCCCCATTGCCTTGTAAGTGTTCCAGTAAATGTCACTGTTTTCAGATGGGTCTTTCAGTCCTTGTTTCATTTGACCTATGTGCACTCCTTGCCACTATTAACCTGCTTGTTACAGTCTCTTTGTTCTCTACCTACCTCTCTTAATATTTCTTCTTCAGTTGATTATCCCGGTTCACTTCTTTTTTTAAAGAGTTCATGGATATATACATGTTGTTTGTAACAAGTTCATTCTGTTAAATTTCACCCTATTTTGAATGATGACATTCACAATTACAAAGAAGAATTATTAAAATGACAGTTTAACTAATATCTTTGGCAAATGAGTAGTTATTGTATTTAATAATTGTAATTATTCATAATATACAGATAGTAACTCTAGGAAACTTTCTATTAGAATACCCAAGAAAATTAAACAGAACAACTTATTCTGATAGGACCTGGCTAACAAAGTGATTTTTTTTTTTCATTTTACTCCGTATCTCTTTTTTATTGAATGTATTGGAGTGACACTGGTTAATAATAACAGGTATCAGCTACACGATTCTACAGTACATCATCTGTACATTGTATGTTGACCACCCAAGTCAAGTCTCCTTCCATCATCATTTATCCCCCCTTTACCTCCTACTTCTTCCCACACCCCTACGTCCCTCTGGCCATCACCATGCTGTAGTTTGTGTCCGTGAGTCTTTTTTTTCCTTTGCTTAATACCTTGACCCTTCTCACCCAGCCCCAACCACCTCCCTCTGAGAGCTGCCAATCTCTCTCCACCTTGAGTCTCTCCTTGAGCCTCTTTGTGTCCGTGAGTCTCTCTCCACCTTGTTTGTTAGTTTAGTTTATTCATTAGATTCCACTTATGCATGAAATCTTATGGTACTTGTCTTTCTCTGACTGGCTTATTTCACTTAGCATAATACTCTCCAGTTCCATCCACACTGTCATAAAAGATAAGATTTCCTTCTTTTTCTGGCTAAGTAGTATTCCATTGTGTAAATGTACCATGGCTTTTTTTTTATCAGTTCATCTACTGATGGACACTTGTGTTCATAAATAGAAATAATTAACATCACTGAAATGTCCATACTGCCCAAAGCAATCTATGGATTCAGTGCAATTCCTCTCAAGACATGGATGGTATATTTCACAGAGGTGGAACAAATATTCCAAAAATTTATATGGAGTCCCAAGAGACCACAAAGAACCACAACAATATTCAGAAAAAAGCACAAAGTTGGAGAAATAATGCTACCTGATACCAAACTACACTATACGGCCATAGTAATCAAAACAGCATGTTACTGGCATAAAAACAAGCATATAGGTCAATGGGACAGAATAGAGAGCCCAGAAACAAACCCATCTGCCTTTATAATCAATTAATATTTGACAAAGGAAGCAGGAACCTACAATGGGGTAAAGACAGTCTATTCAATAAATGGTGTTGGGAAAATTGGATAGACATGCAAAAAAACAAAACTAGACCACCTTCTTACACCTTACACAAAAATAAACTCAAAATGGACTAAAGACTTAAATGTCAGACTTGAAACCATAAAAATCCTAGAAGAAAACATAAGCAGTAGAATTTCAAACATTTCTTATAATAATATTTTTTCTGATATATAGCCTCAGGCAAGGTAAACAAAGGAAAAATAAATAAATGGGACTAATGAAAAGACAACTCACTGAATGAGAGAACATATTCACTGATACATTTGTTAAGGGGTTAATATCCAAACTTTATAAGAAACTTATAAAACTCAACCCCCAAAAAAAGAAAAACAACCAAAAAAACAATCCCTTTAAGAAATGGGCAGAGGACCTGAATAGACACTCCTCCAAAGAGGACATACAGATGGCCAATAGACATACGGTAGGATGCTCAATGTCACTAATCATCAGAGAAATGCAAATTAAAACCACAGTGATGTATCACCTCATGCCGGTCAGAATGGCTGTTATCAATAAGTCAACAAACTACAAATGTTGGAGAGGATGTGGAGAAGAGGACCCCTAGTGCACTGTTGGTGGGAATGCAGACTGATGCAGCCACTGTGGAAAGCATGGAGTTGTCTCAAAAAAAATTAGCAATGGAACTGCCTTATGAACCAGCAATTCCACTTCTTGGAATATATCCAAAGAAACCTGAAACACTAACTCAAAAGAATATGTGCATTCCTGCGTTCGTTGCAGCATTATTTACAACAGCCAAAGTTTGAAGCTTGTTTACTTCTTAAAGCTTGGAGTCTCTACAACTGTGTCATCTTTAAGTATACTAGCATACAACAGTGTTGGTTATATTAGATTTAGGTGTACAATATAGTGATTTGACATGTTTATACCTTAAAATGTGATCACTTCTCGAATTCTAGTAATCATCTGTCATGGTGTGAGTTTATCACAATGTTACCAACTGTTTTCCCTTTTACCTTTTTCACCATCCTCCCACCCTCTCCCTTCCGGTAACCATGGCTTTGGTCTGTGTTTTTATGAGGATGTAAAAAAAGTAAGAAGATGCTCGCAACTTTTTCTTTGGTCTTCTCTTCTTCTCTGTAGGCATTCTCTGACATTCTCTTCCACAGCTGTAGCTCAAGTAAGATCCCAGACAACTACCGTACCTCCTGATTAGAGCTCTTAAAGTGACAAGAATTATACATGGAATTTTCCCAATTCTCTCTGTCCTTCCGAGTTCCCTTTGAATCGTGGTTCAAAACCACCACTGTTTACATAGAAATGAAGGACCACACTTGGGAATAATTCCAGTCTTCTCCTTCACCCTCAGACCCACATCAGTCACCTCACCTGCATGTTGTTCACCCTTCTTTTCCTTGTTTGCTCCCTTCTTTCCATCTATTTCTTTCTTTCCTCTTTCAAAGCCTTCCTTCACCAGCAGTTTCACTGACAGTGATAATACTCCCGCTCCCAGCCTCATTCCTCAGGTTTTTTGCATCTTTAATTCATCTTCTATACTGCGATCAAAGTTGGCCAGCCTAGAATGCAAATCTTGTCATTTTACTTAGTGGCCTGAGACCTTTCAATAGCTCCCCACTATCCATAGGATAAAATCTAAACCCATTAGCACTTCCATGACCAGACCACAAACTGCTTCTCTCTTGCTGTACCACCGTTGCTTCCTACACTTCAACCAGCACCTTTCTTCCAGCTTCTGAATTACTATCTGTACTTCCATTCAGGTTGCCTCGCCATTCTGGAATTGCACTCCCCTTTCCTCCCCTATCTCCACACCCAATGGAGAACATCTACAACTGAGACTTTTTTTTTAAATCAACTTTTCTATGAAGTTTTTTGGATTGCCTAAGCAAATTTAATCACTTCTTCATTGCACCTCCACTTATCTCTCTGTATAACCATATTTTTAGCAAAGAAAAAAATGTTGCATTTCTCCATTGGGCTGTGAGCTCATTTAGGACAGAGTCTTGTCCCCCCCTGTTTTATAACCATTGTTTCAAAGAGCCCTAAAGGACAGTCGGTGCTTGCCCTAGGAAACTCATAAAGCTCTAAGTATCCACGATCTACCCAAAAATGTATTAGGAAAAGCAGAGCCAGACAGCACTTTTCATGAAAGTTGCTATGTTTTGAGTTATATAACAGTAAAACCCCCTACCACAGTTGCATGGTCAAATGATAAGCCATCTGAGATTAGACATAAAGGAAGCTCTCTCCCTACATGGAGTATGGAAGACATTAAATGAGAAAGGTGTTCTATGTTGGATGTGGAATATATGATACACTTAGACAATATGGCAGAGACAGACCTAGCTATAGTATTAACAGTGAAACAGTGGAGGGCACTAAATCAGGAGTATTGTAGGTTAGAACAGAAGGGACCTTCTGGAGAATGGCAAGTTGAGGGTATGCTGGTGACTGGTAAGTAATAGCATTGATCCAGAAAGGGCTGCTATATTTATACACAGGACAGGGTAAATGATGTTCCAGTTCTTCACAGGGACTGACTCCACTGCAGTTGAGATGGCACTATGTGGCATATTTTGAAAATATTTTATGATCAAGTGGCTTAAATCATAGATTATAAAATTCAAACTTAATAGCATTTAAACTACTTCATTATTAGAGAATTTCATAATTTGCCCCTGAAAGGTAGAAAATCTATTCAATGGTAAAAATAAATTAAATTCTTAACTAACACATTTCTGCATTATAGCTCCTTTGAGGTCATCTAGATTAGGCCAACATTTACTACTCACCCTCAGACTGATATTAAATTTCAGTCTTGAACTTGGGATCATATTTCCCCAAGGTCTACTTTATATTTCCTTCCATATACAAACTTAGAGCCTCTCTCCTATTTATCCCCATAAATATGTAGTCAAAGTTAAAAATATGATAAATCAAACAAACACACACTAGAGAGAGAAGCATTATGACAAATGCAATAACACCTGCAAAATTTCTGGAGACACGATTACAGTCGAGATGCAGGTGATAGATGATAAAGGAAGAACTGATGGAATACATAATACAAAGAAAGTCTTTGCTTAGGATATCAATGCACAAAGAAATAGGCCACTGTAATGGGGAAACCGGACATTCAGTGAGCAGCCGCCTTCACAATGTTGAATCTGAGTTGCTAATATAAGTAACCTTAGAGTCTTAGAATAGTAAAAGCACAGATGACCTTTGAGATCATCTGTTAACACTTCCTTGTATCACAGATTTCAAAACCAAGCCTCAGAGATTTTGTTTGCAAAATATCAAATAAGTCCCTCAGGAAAATAGATTGGAGTAAATATTAGAAAGAGAGTAAATATGTGAATTATCTGCAAATAGAAAATTTCTAAATTCCTAAGTTACTATTGGATAGTTTCCCATAAAATGGTAATTAAAAAAAAAACAGTAATAAAGAGGTGAAGAGGTTTATAAAAATAGCACGTGAAAACTTCCACAGGCAAAAAGAGGGAGCCCCGTATGTTTTCCTCAAGGCTGACATGAAAAATTTTACTAAAAAGACCAGAAGTTGAAGATGTAATTCTAGAAATAAACATGAAGAAAAAAATAAATGTAGGAATTGAATAAAGAAACCATATAGCTGTGTCATCTGGTATGGTAGCCATGAGACATATGTAGTTATTGAGCCCTGTCGAGGTGACAAGTCTAAATTGAGATACGCTATATGTAAAACCTGTACATAACAGATTTTGAAGACCTAATATCAAAAGATTATAAATTATCTCATTAGTAATGTCCATATTGATTATATAGTGAAATGATATCACTTGGATATATCATGTTAAATAAAATATATTATTAAAACTAATGTAGCAGATTTCTTTTTGCTCTTTTTAATGTGCTTACTAAAAAATTTTAAATTTCATAGGTAGTTCATATTTGCAGTTCATGTTATATTTCTATTAGACAGCCTTGGTGTAGAGGATATGTGGGAACAGATAGACAGAAATATTAATTCAAATACCCTGTGTAATCTTGGCATTTTTCATGTGCATTGTTTTATCTGAGAGTCACACAATCAAGATCATTTTAATATCTATTATTCTTATATCTTCTAGTTCCAGGAACCTCCATGGTTTTTTTAATTTATTTTAAATAAAATTCTAACGGCCAGGGTAAAATAAGTTAGAGAAAAAGTTTTTATCTGAGCATTTAATACTAGTCTGACACAGGAACACAACCTTTAGGACCTTCTAAATAATAAATATTGTGCTATCAGTTGTTCTGGTGTATAAAATATGTTTAAAAAAACTGTTTTTAAAAGCTGAATTATTGAAGTCATAAAGGAGATACCTTGCATTGTTGCCCTGTTCTGCTAATTTATGCTGAGATCACATGTAGACAGACTACATCCCGTCCTTCCTGGATATTTTTAATTGGTATGCCCTCTGCCTTTCACTAATGTATCTTATTTCTTCCATTATCTATAAAAGAAGCAAGTGTTCTTTCACCTTGAAAACTGAAATACCTCTTCCCGATATAATCAGATGCTTTCCAATCCCTTTTAAAGGAAAGGAAATTGCTTCTCTGGCTGCCAGCCATCATGAAGCTGAGAACATGTCTCTTGGTAAAGGTAAGGCGCCCTAATGAATGACTTTCTATTGAAAGGAAAGACAATCCCTGCAGTAATTCAGTATAAGCAGCTGTTATTTAGACACTAATGGAAGAAATAAAAATAGATAAATAAAGACACAACTTCCCATGTGTAGCTGTCAGAGGTGACAGTAAGATAGGAAGTCATTTCCAACCAATCAAAACGTTGAGTTTACTTAAAGAAACATGACCAAAAATCCATTTTGCCATTTGGGATTTTTTTCTTTTACATATAATTAGTTCATCCACTAGAAGGAAAGAGGGAAGGAAGGAAGGAAGGAAGGAAGGAAGGAAGGAAGGAAGGAAGGAAGGAAGGAAGGAAGGAAGGAAGGAAGGAAGGGAGGGAAAGAAGAAAGAAAGGGGAGGACTGGGAAAAAGAAGAAGGAATCAAAACAGTAAAGCGTTTCATCAAAACAGCGGCTGCACATATATACTTTGAAATGTTATACCTAGAGGTTAGTCTTTATTTTGTCCTTATGATAAAAGACCACAGATTTTGTATAGTGTATTGATGCCTCATTTTACTATAGCTCTCATTTAATAGTTGTTTCCTCAATTTGTGGTATTTTTCCCAGTTATAGAAAATAGGGAGTTATAGAGGAGTCACAATGTCACTTCCATATTATCTGGTTGTGCTTTAGTTGATATTATTTATTTTACTCTAAAATCGAAGGCCAAGATACACAATTCAGAACAGATAAACAGCCTTGAAATCTAGCATGATAAAATTAACTTTTTAAAATTTCCCTCTACAGCTTTATCTCTACCCATTTTTATTCTCTATTTTATTAGTGGTTCTACCTGGGGCTGGTCACAGGGCTGTGATTTCCCAAAATTTCTTGCAGGTGGGGGTGCCAGGGACTTTGATTAACAGCACCAAGGCCTTGTATAAACCATTGGCTTGTAGAAGGTCATGAATTAAAATATCACATTATAAGAAAACTGCTTTTCCAAAACACACTAACAGTCACTAAACAGTATCAACCTAACCTTCAGAAACTTTCTCCAGGCACATGAAGTGGAATTAATTTAGTCAGTTACAGTTCTTCTGCAATCAATATATTGCTCTGTGGAAAGACACCAAAGAAAAGGCAAAAAGGTATTGGACATGGTTCCTGCCCTGAGAAGCAACTAATATCAAGAGGAAGAAAAGACAGTTCCAGTAATCTATTGCTGCATAACAATCTACTTCAAACCTTAGTGGCTGAAAACAGTCATTTTATTGATCGAGATTCTGTGGGTCAGAAACTAAAGCAAGATTCCTAGGAGACAGCTCAGTTCTCACTCCACACAGCATGGCCTGGAGTGGGTAACTGGAGCTGGCAATGAGCCGAGGGGGCCCCCTCCTACATCTGGGGTTGTGGTGCTGGCAGCTGCGCCCCTGTGACATGTGTCTGCGCTTGGTAGTCTGGGTCTATTCTTATCATCTGGCAGTCAAGTCTGAGCATCCCTCCGAGGGTAAAAATGAAAGTCTCAAGATGTCTTAAGACATCTTAGGCCCAGAAGTCACATCTATCGCATTCCTTTGGTCACAGCCAGTCTCAGGACCAGCACAGACCTAGAGGAGGGGAAATGAACTTTACCACTTGATTAAAAAGTGATAAAGTCGCATTACTCAAGGGCTAATGAGATGAGAGGAATGGTAGCTATCTTTGAAAACAATATGCCAAGCACTTGTGAAACAAATGAAAATAAAAAAGTAAAGGAATAGATACAAAAGATTTACATTTATATACATAAATATGCCATACGAAAATTTTAAGGAGCTGTTACAATAATTAGAATGATCTAAGATGGGGTATTCAATCTTTTTCTATTATTATCCACTTCCTTATAAACTTAAAATCACCAGGACATAAGACTATTGATAGTAAAGTCTCTAAAAGAATAAGTTGGAGGTGAAATAAGTAGATGTACACATGCTGACGAAAATATGCATTACATCAAGGCAAAATGAGGAGGCAAATTGACTACTTCTCCCACTGTTGTACCACTGTTCCTGCAAAAAAAAAAAAAAACAATTAAGGCCACCAAATTTCTTAAAATCAGAACTTTATGACCAAAGTTTAATATTTGAGAAATGTTGCCCCCAACACACACACACACTAAACAAACAAACAAACAAACTCCAAAAACTCTAATTCAAAGAAAAATAAATTTTACAATAGTGCAATTTGGACAACTTTAATAATAAAGTGTGAAGGTCACTTATCTATGGAGATTTTTTCAGTGGTACTTATAATGCATAATATTAAATTTCTTCTTTTATAGGTGAGATGTAACAAATTACAGTCAGAATTCAGCTATAATTAGGAAAGTAAGAATAAAATATCTTGAAATAATGGAAAGCAGAGTTAATAAATTATAGAGCAGAATAACAGCAGAATGGAAAAATAAAATCAAGTGCTGGTTCATCAGAAAGATAAGTAAAATAGACAAACTTTCTAACAAAATTAAGAAAAACTAAATGACAAATTTGCTGTAGGTCTTTAAAAAAATATATAACCGAAAGCGTTTTTCTTAAATATAGAGGAATATAAATAGAACTCTGTGATAGTAGATGTTTTCCAAAGAAAAATAATTTTTGAAGGAAATTACAAAAGATTGGAATTTGTTCCGGAACTATTAGAAAACTTAAATAGAGCAATGACCAGTAAACTACCTGCAATGTTTTCCAAACAGGCTTCGATAGAAGCTTTGTTCTTCTCACATGTGTTTAGCAGTAAGTTAAATGGGTCAATAATTACAGTGCTATTAAAATTGGTCAGGCATGTAACAATAGGGGAAACCAACTCACTTATTTTCCTGAAGAACCTAGTATTGTTAAAGTTATCTCCCACAAGAAAAATAGCAAACTGATGCTCCTCGAAGTGAGTTTTACAGAATTCTGGTCAGCCAGGATTATACTAAATACCCCTTGGGAAAATTGGGAGTTTCTAATTAAATGTAATTTTAAAATGCTAAACTTAAATATAACTATTTTCTGCTAGGTTTAATCATAGTATTTAAGTGATAATGGATAATCTGTGATCATTTTTAAACCACTTGAACTATGGAAAATTTTCTTGTCAGACAAGGGTTCTGAAAAATACTCTACTTGAAATATGACCATAAGCCTATCTAAATTATACATAAAGAGAGTGGTTCTTAAAGAATCCATGAAATTCACTACTATCTTGAATAACTGCACACAATAGCAAAGTACAGTCAATTCCAGTAATAGAAAAATGTTAGACAACCTGCTGATATAACCTACTGTCTCCAACATAAGATAAAAATTAGACAATGATCATAGAAATTGAAGCAACATGTAGTTACACTCTATATCCTCTTATACTTTAATCAATTATCAATAGATAGATAATTATTTAATGTAGTAAGGAATATCTAGAAAGAACAGATATAAACTAGTATGTATCTTAAATAATAGTTAATGTCACATTTGATTATGACAGAAATATTTCCAATAAAGTAAAAAACAAGATTAGGATACAAACTGTTGCCATTATAACTAATTTAATATAATTCACTACATTAACAGTTTTTGGAAATTCCAGATGATATAATAAGATAAGAAAAAATTTACCCTTAAGAAGGTAAAGATGATAACATTATCATTACCTGATAATGACATAATTTATAATTATCTATATCTAAAGAATAAAAGGAAAGGAGATGACATTAAAGTATTCATCACAATATGAGCTATAAAACAATTTTCTTCAAAAATAGTATATATATATATACATACACACACACACACACACATACATATGCTATTGTTCTTTGGGAGAGGGGAATGAAATTTAATAATCTTAATCTTTGACCTTCTCTGAGCTTCTCAAAATTTATGCAATGATATTAAAATAATTCTAGTAAATATATATATATAATTTTCATAAGTTTATGGTAATTTTGGAGACAAAGTACTGGGGATTCTTAGTCTTAACCCAGCCCCACCCACACAGTATAATTTGGAACATGACCTTGGAAGGACACATTAACTCTTCTAAAGAACCAACCATAGGTCAACTAAACTGTACAAAATCTTCTGTTGAGAAGATTCACGATCTCTTTAGTCTTGTTGGCAATTTGAAAAATGTATATTGTGACTTTGAGGAATTTCAATGGTATTTTCAGATAATATTTTTCCAAATGTCCCTTTAGGGAATCCCAACCATTTACCCTTCACCCCTCATTTGGATGTTTAAGGGGCACAAATTCACTCACTGGTGGCTACTTTATGGCAAACCTGATAATGCAGTTAGAGGTTTAGGAGGGGCACGAGTTATTTACATCAGCTGAAAACAGAGAGAGGGGATTATTTTTAACTGTATGAACAACTGAAAAACTCCAGAAAATCCAAGAGAATATTGTATCTTTACATGGCAAAATTTTTAACTATTCTCATTAATTAACAGTCATGTATGTTATTCTAATTAATTGATTAACATAAATGGTAAAAATACTCTTAATTTTTTGGAAGGCTAATTAAAATCAACATATGCATTGATAATAATAATGAAAGAATCGATCAGATTAGACCAGTGATTCTCAAATGAAGACAATTTTTTCCACTCTTCCTCCCCAGTCACACCAGATAGGACATTTAACTGTGTCTGGAGATCTTTTTGGTTATGGAGACTCTGAGTAAGGGTGCTGTTGGCATCTATTGGGTACATATCTGTTAAACAACCTACAGTGCACACTGTAGCCTCCAGCATCAAAGAGTTATCTGACCCAAAATATCGATACTATCAAGATTGAGTACCCCTGGATTAAATGATGTGCTATACTGTGTTTATGATTTCTTTAGATAAAAAAACATCTATTTTCTTCCCAAAGAAGCAATGCATATGTTTTTGGAAATTAATTGACATGTCATTGAGAATCCATATATGATTTGTTACTCTGTTTATAAGTCAACTTTGTGAAGCACTGTGGCAGAAAATTAAATGACCTTATTAGCCATTCTACTCATCTTCCCCAGCCTCGAAACCGGGCACATGGTTGCTCACTCAAAGAACATATTTCTCAACCTCCCTTAAAACAAGGGGTGACCTGTTAGCGAAGGGTACGCATGTAGTAAATGAGCAATTCCCGGGTATTTCCTGTAAAACAATTGTCACAAGACCCCTCATCTTTTTCTCATTTTTGCTAGATGGAAATGGTGAAAATCGCAGTAACCATATTGTACCTACATGTTGCAGCCATGTGTGAGGATTATAGGACCATTTTTCCAGTCTAAATGCTCCCCTACCTTTGCACTGTTATGTGAGTAAGAAACAAATTCCTGTAGTTTTTCATCCTCTGTAGTTAGAGGTTTTGTTATAGTAGTATTGGCTTGGCTAAGAAGTCTGTTTCGTTTTTCTCATAAAATAAAAGACAAATTTTTCATTTTCATCAATAACTTTATTGATTTGGATATTTTTAGTATGTCAGCTGTCTCCTACATGGTATAATGTTGATTGCTCTCAATTAATGTCTCAATTTGATTACTAGCTATCAGCTTCAACAGGTCTACCTACCCGTGGAGCATCGTCCAGCAAGAAGTCTCCAGCATGAAATTTCACAAACCAATTTTGATATGTTTGGGCAATCACAGCACCTTCTCCATACACCACACAAATCTTTTTTGTGTGTTTTGGTTGCATTTTTACCTTTCTTGAAATAATAAAGCAAATGTGCCAAAAATGTTCTTCCATCTTCAATATTAAAATGACTACACAAAAATTCACCAGTTTTGATAAGTGTTTTGAAAAATTCATACTTACCTGACAGCTGTCACAATGCAGTCTAACAAAATGGTTTTGAATTTAGTTAAAGGCAACTAAGGACTACTACAGCCATCTTATGGAAAAAAACAAATGAATTTTTTGTCCAGTCTACTATATTATCCGGTATCCTAGCTATTACAGAGGTATTATCATTATCACCACTGTTAAATATGTAGGTAAGAGAAATTAAGGAAGTCAATGAAAGCAATGACTCATAAGTTGCAGAGGCTGAGGTCAAACAAAATACGACTTCAGACTCCATGGCGCCGACCACCCAGTACTATCTCAGTAGCCAGAGCCCGTAAAAGTCATTGTGCTGTTGTAACCACGTGATTCCAACAAACTCCCCTAAAAGATTTCTACACTGTTTTTCAAAGGGAATTGACATTTACAAAAGGGAGGGGGTAGTAACCTTACATCTGAATGAAGCAAATGCCCCAATTCCATGGAAAACTTGAATTTATCTTTTCCTTTAAGATGAAAAATTGAACAGTCGTAAACATCTGATTGAACCAGGCTGCTACTGAGGGAGTCGCACAGACCTGGTGGGCTACACTGACTGACATGAGCCTGATGCTGGGGTGGGCCTCGGTACAGATCACTATTGGCCTGACGATAAGATAAGAGGCAATCTAAGAAAGAAGGGGTGGCACATGCAAAGCAAATAATGTAATTTAAAAAGTAACAAAAACTGACAGTAACTAGAGGGAAGGGGGAGGGAATTTCAGAGGAAAAGGGGAAGGGGTCACAGGAACAAATATGAAGGACACATGGACAAAAACTAAGAGGGGTGGAAATGGGAGGGAGGTGGGGAGCACTGGGGGGGGTGGACTGGGATGGGAGTAAAAGACAGAAAACTATACTTGAACAACAATTAAAATAAAAAAAAATTAAAAAGTAACAAAAACAACATGAAAACCTCTGTTTTTTTCAGGAAAATAATCCTGACCATCTACTACCAAAGAGTAGGATTATTGGTATTACTCAGGAAGTGTCATAATATCTGCTTTAGGCAGGAAACATTTTGCTTCACAAATCTTAGGAGGAAAGTGTGGGCTGTAATAGTGTATATCCTATAGACACTATATAAAGATCCTAGAAATCTGAGAGCACCAGGGTTCCACAGGAACTACACCAGGAAAACCATCGGAAGCCAAAGTCTCCCTGTCTCCCCCTTGAGATGGTGGTTTCATGCATTTCTGCCTTTTTCTGTTAGACTACTTCATTCATCTGCCTCTCTTTCAAGGTCCCATCTGCATCAGCTTGCACGGGTCTCCACAGACAGACTTCAGCCTCCTCTACACAGCAGTAATTCTTCATAAGTCATTGTGATGCCCCTAAGGGTAACTGCCCTAGGCAGGTCTGCTAGCTAATTCTAAATTCCTCAGAGATGGATCTGATAAGCTCTTCTTTTTTTTTTTTTTTTTTTTGAGCCAAGCTGTGAAAGTCCTACATTTCTGCCTTGTTGAAATGGATGTGCTGCCTTGGGCTAGATGCACATCCATGGTCCAGTTAGTATCAGCCAGATGGTGCGGTTGCATGGTACATGACCAGAACACACCCCCTTATTAGTGAGCAAGGATGCAGCAGCTTCCTTCAGAAGTTCCCTAGGGGAAATAGCAGGTCATTATAAACAAGGCTGGCACAGCTTTGATAATTTTGCTCAACTGAGAAACTATTTTCAACCCAGAACTAATCAAGAAACGATTCCTTCTCCCAGCTGCAACAGAATGAAATATGTTTGTCCTTGTGGCAGTGGGCAAGAATGCAGAGGCAGCTGAGCAGAATGCAGAGCAAAACACCGGAGTCGGCCCAGGATGTGTGGATAGAGAGCGGAGCTGCAGGACCAACCCACGGAGATGGGATCTACCACATAGGATTCATCAGTTTGGAGTAAAAAGGTTTACACTGGCCAGCTTGAGTATATAAAAAGATAATGTGTCTAGTGGATACAGGGGCAGCACTCAGAACTAACAGGAAAACTCAGGTAGCAATCAGGTAGCTGGCAGGGGTGTCCAACCTTCTGGCATCTCTGGGCCACACTGGAAGGAGAAGGGTTGTCTTGAGTCACACATTAAATACAAACACTAATGAAAACTGATGAGCAAAAAAAAAGGTTTTCAGTAAGTACAATTTTGGGTTGGGTTGCATTCATAGCCACCCTGGGCTGCATGTGGTCTATGGGCTGTGGGTTGGACACTCCTGGCAGAGAGTCTAAGCTAGGAGGACCTACTTTAGAAGTCCATCCAGGTATACTACAGCTGAAAAGAACAGGTCTAACCATTTTTTAAAAAAAAGACATCTATTTTTTGCTAGATGGGAGGGGAGTGTAGGGGAATGAGTAAAGAGGTGAGGGGATAAAGTACAAACAGGTAGTTACAGAATAGCCATGGGGATGCACAGTACAATACAGAAAATGGAGTAGCCAAAGAATGTGTACGAATGACCCATGGCCATGAACGATGATGTGGGGATTGCCTGAGGGAATGAGGGTGCTAGGAGGGGGTCAAAGGGGGAAAACTGGGACAACCGCAATAGCATAATCAATAAAATACAGGGTCCAGCACAAAGAGCACCCCCTTTTATTACAAATCTTTTATCACAAAATTATAAGCATGTAACTCTGTAACATCACAATATCACACTCAAGCACACCATATGACGTTTTAGGTGAAATGTCCAAATTGCTGTCCATCTCGTGTGAGACACTGATGTACCCTGCCAACCACACTCAAGTAGGCATTACTTCTGCCAGACTGTGCAATTTTAAATAATAAGACATCTATTTTTATTTATTCTTATTTTTTAATTACAGTTTACATTCAATATTATTTTGTTTGAGCTTCAGGTGTATACAGTATAGTGAGTAGGAGATCATATACTTTACAAAATATTTCCTCCCATGTTTCTAATGGTACCCACCTTGCACCCTACATAGTTATTACAATATTACTGACTATGCTCCCTATGCAGGACTTCACATCCCCGTGACTGTTTTGTGACTACCAATCTGTACTTCTCTGTCCCTTCACCCTTTTCACCCAGTCCCCCAATGCGGTCACCTCTTCATTTTCAATTTATGTGTCAATTTCCCCCTTTACTCAAATTCTCAGATTTCACGAGTGCCCAGTCAGGCTTGAGGAGGAGAAGAAAACATCTTCGTTAACAAATTGTACCTAAAAGTAATAAGAGAATTTCCTAAAAGAAAACCAGATGCTATTTAAAAAGTTAAGAGGGAATGGCTGTTGGAGAGAAAACAATGATAACAATGTTTATTACAGAAACTGTTGAGCAATAAGCAATCAGTAGATGCAGTTGGCAGAATAATAATAATAATAATAATAATAATAATAATAAGAAGAAGAAGAAGAAGAAGAAGAAGAAGAAGAAGAATCTCTTTAAGAATACTATAGAAATGACTGGTTTATAAAGTATAAATGGAACAAATGCAGAAAAAACTAAGCCAAGTCATTCACTGGAAATAAAGACAGTAGCTACAGTGTCCATAATACTTTCTACACACTAGAAATCTTTCTAAATACATTTCATTTACTAACTCATTTAGTCTCCACTTCAACCCCATGAAGTTGCCAGTTAAGTCCCATTGAGAAAGAGAAAAGCAAGGCATTGAGTGGTTAAGTAACTTACATGAAGATCCCTGTTGGAAGCCAACACTGAAGGGGATCAGGTTTCCCACAACTGGCTCCTCCCCACAGTCTACACAAGAAACAAGAACACATTGCCAGGTTCTGGGAAGGGGAGGGGAGGGGAGGGGAAGGAAGGGAAAGGTAGGGCAGGGCAGGGAAAGGAAGGGAAGGGAAGGGGGAAAGGGGAAAGGGAAGGGAAGGGAGAAAGGGAAGGGAAGAGCCAGGGAACTAGAGAAGAGTTCCTTCTCTAGATTCTCTAATCAGCAAAACTCAGACAAAGCAAGAGGAGAAATCTAAACTAGATAAAGCTGGAAGGTCTCCTGATGATATATCAAGCTCAGGATTTCACTGACTTCTTAGTTAAGAGAAAAACGGGAATTAAGAGGAGAATCTACTGCATGTTGCCTATGGTTTGTTGAATCTGGAGGTAGTGGAGTTCATTACATAGTAGTTTTCTTATTCTGAATTACAAGGTCAGACATTCCCAGCTCATCTCGCCCCTATATCTTCCCAGATGAAAGCTTTCCCCACTGCCGACCCTCCAGCAAGAGTTGTTACAGATAGAGGAAGTGGTAGATGAGACTTGAGTATTTTCAGTTTATGCCATTTCACAAAGAAAACATTTTGTATAGGTTTCCAGACTACTTTTAAATGATCTTTCAACATGGGGAATTCCTGCTAACCAGATCAATTGCATTGTGGTTTAATTCCAAGAAGAGGAGATGAAGGAGTGAGAGGGCCGGGAAGAAGCTAGCCATAATAGCCTGAGTCCCGTCATTGGTTCATCGTTTACATTGCAGAGCCTTAAGAATTTCACTTCTTTTCCTTCATGTTTGTCTTCATGGACAAATTAAATGGGATTCCAAATT